>MU916061.1:0-14432 GCA_036418165.1 Cooperia oncophora
ACTGTGGAGAGAGATCGTGCAGCACGGGCCAGATTAGCGATTCTGCTATATGATAAACCAGGTGGAGGCGTATGATACTATCGGATCTCAAGTTTCAAATGGGACACCCGCGTTAATCCATATGCAAATCATTAGTAATGAGCACCTGCAGGCACCACACCCAAAAACAGGCGTGCATGAAACCAGGGTCTCTAAGAGCTGCAATTGAGCTGTAAAGCCGAAACCTGGTCACTGGCACGTATAGGGCTAGCCCATGAGTGATGGCGTTTTTACCCACTCCAGATTTCTCCCTGAAGATCAACAGTTTTGCCATTGAGTTTGTTCTATTGGATCATCCCATTCAAAAATGTGGGGACATATAGAGGAATGACAGGAAAGCAAAGGGGATAGGGCAGCGGGCTACTATACCATCTGGAAACTAGTATTTTTAGCTATCTGTGAGATTTAGCTAGCCTGGCCGCAGAAGATCTTCTCGGAATAATTGGAGCCGCAGAAGATCTTCTCGAAAAATTGAAAAGAATTCCGAGTGGTCGGAATCAGTGCCGGATTATGGAATTGGGCGCCATAAGAGGAAAGTGCGCCTCTGAAGTTAAACTTGCGCCAGACCAGTAGTTGCCTATAGTGAGGTTCTCAGAATGGAATGTGGAAGATTTGGTTCAGAGGTTCGAAGAAGGGGGAAGGAAAAAAGTTGTGACCGAGCAAGTCCTCATAGTGTTCATCATGCACAAGGAAAGCGGGTGTATGAAGTCAAGTACTCAACGTTTAATCGCAGAGACCTGGACCATTGTCGAGCTTCCCCGCGAGACTGACATCCCTGCTGCAACTGCTGCCCGAGTTATGTCCGATAAACTGAGGATGGTCAAGAGGGTGTGCGCATGGGTACCTAATTTTCTTGTAGAAGCACGAACGCAGTACCGATTCTATGCCTCTAGCAGTAATGTTCTCAGCATGAGATGTCATTCACGACTGTGAAAACGCACCCCGGCCCTAGATGAAATATGGGTGGTCTTGAAGAGCCAAAACTCACAATCGTCAGTTTTGTATGAATGCAGATGAGAAGCCGCCCGAATTCTACCATGAGGAGTTACGTGGGCCCAAGTGGATGATCATCACAGCGAAGGATTTCTGCGCTGTGGCTTTCGAGCGGCTTCGTACACAGTACAAAATCATCTGCTGACGTATATTGCTTGTTCTTCTCCAATCAGATCGACAAATGGATGGTACCACACAGCTATAAGAAGGCCACCGTTGCTCGTCATAGTGCCAGACCCCGAGTAAGGGCAGTGCTTGACACAAACAATACTGAGACCTGGGTTCAATCGCCCCATTCGCGCCCAACATAAAGCCGTTCGATTCCAACTGTTCTGGTCAGTCGAGGGTACTCTCCGACGGCAAACGCTACAATGTTTTGTCATTCGCCGAAATTGGCATCAACAGCAATTTACTCGCTCGCACTTGTTGAAAAAACGGAGCTAGTTGAAAAAACGGAGCTACTATGGTCCAAACGCGTTCGGAGCACTGGGAGCGGGTCAATTATGAAAGAGGGATCTACTTCACTTGGAGTCAAAATCTTACTTTTTATCTCTTTTCCTCTTTCTTTTATGCGACTAAAACCTTCCTCATTTCCAAATCGGATAACCTGATGTTTTGTAGGAAATTCCTCGCCGTATAACACAGACTTCTCAAGTTTCTGAAGATTTTATTTCCACTGACTTTCAAGTGCTCAAGTTGGAGTGTCAGGTCGACGAAACCGAGCATTTTCGACATCCTCTCCTTTCAACACCTAATTTGTAAGCTGAAACGCACATGATTATTTGATTTGTATATGGCCGAGAAGTTACGTCTCTAGTAACTGCTTATAACGGTCCCAGCGATCAGAAACTTCGAATTCAGACCTCAAAGGCAAGCATTGAACCTGGTGCCTTACTGAGTCCAGCGGAGAGCTTACTGACACGTTATTGTGAGAATTCACGCAAGGAATTAAGAAATGGTGTGTCGTGGAGACCCTCCACCTTCACATTCGAGACTGCCTCCACTTGGGAGGAGAGCTTTGAGGCTTGGCGGATGGGTTCTGCATGCAATCGATCCCCAAGAGGGAGTCCCATGAGATGTTCATTCACACCGTCTGAATTCCCACCTCTGACTCGCTTGAACCACTGTCAAGCCATCGTAGGTGGCATCGTTCCCTCGTCACAAGTTTGGAGCTGTTTCTGTAAGTTAGAGAGCCTGATTAAATGCAAAACGCTGGTGTCGAAAACTGCCTTTTGTGCGGTCACGACACTTAAAGGAGCGCCCGCGTTCATTTGATGTTCCTCCTTTAGATATCGTAGCTTTCGAGAGGGTTAAGGATGTACTAATTTCGCAGCTCAAAAATACGAGAGGATGGCGCCACCCGCTTGTGAAGAGGATGCCGCCCCGCCCACCTGGCTGCCATAACTGCTTTGGCTTAGCCTTTAAAGGCTGAGCCCGCTTTCAAGAATAATGAGTTATGGAGCATAATACGTGATCCAGTAGTGAAGAAAAAGCAGAAAAAATCATGGAAACTGCCCATAGAACCCTATGCTGGCCAGGTGGGCGGGCGGCCGACTCTTCACTAGCGAACGGCGCTATCCTCTCGCCTTTTTGAGATGCAAAACTAGTACATACTGCATCCCACAGGAAGGGCTATGATATCCAAAGAGGGCGCGGAAATGAAGGTGGGCACTGCCTTTAATTTCAATAGGAAAGAGAATTCACAAAAATTAAGAAATGGTAGGAAGGCAACTATTACCACCTTATAGAGCAGGAAATTTTTTACCAAACAGCATAGAACGCATTGAGACCGACTGTCACGCTCTCGGTTTCATATGAGAATTTGTGTAAGAAAAAAATGCTTGATTCATGGGCCAATCCAGTAGTAAGCACGCACTGCCAATTTGCCATGTAATCCTTCAAAGATGTTTCAGAAGAATTTGCACGATCGCCATTACCTTTGGATCCAAGATGTTCCTCTATAGGAGCTGGCTCACGCCCATCACCTTCATGTACACCAAAATATGAAGTCATCTCCAGTCGCAACCTGACTGGAGAAGACCTTTGGAATTCATGTCACCTCCAAACAGCTGCGAAACTTCTAGTATGGAGTCACCCATGGATAGCTACCTGGAGACCAGTACTCTCGATCTGGAAGACCTCCAACATCGAGCAGCTCGTCAACGTCGCTACGGTCTAGGACATCATCTTCACCGTAGTCGCCGAGGCGCGAGTTGATGGTATGGACCTGGAATGGGAAGACCGATATTTTCTTTGTAGACCCGGACTGAAGGTGAGCGCTGGCGGTTACATCGAGCAACTCGAGAAGAATATCTTCCCCACATGTCGTCGCCCGTACCTTCTTGGAAACTTTGTACTGCTACAGCATTGGGTGCCACCACATGGAATCGAAGGGCGTTGGAGAAACTCTCGCCTACTTGGAATGGAAGGGGGCTGAGTACCTAAAGAAGATGGAATATCCAAGTAGGTCACCTGACCTGAATCCCCTCAATTACCCGGTTCGGGCGGAGTTCAATACGGTGGCGGAGAAATCGACTATCTCGCTGATCTCAGGCACCACATCGCGGTCGCGTGCCAGAATCTCTCGATGGCGCTCCTCCAGAAGGCTGTGGCGGAGTGTCATGATAGTATTTATGCTCTTTAATATGGTGGTAGAAATGTCCGATCAGAATTTATAAAGTGTAACTTATAGCGCCTCGAAAGTCAATGAAGCAAAGTGACTTTTTTTGGGCCCCCCCCTGTACAGCGAGCTAGGGCTGCAGCGTGGGTTCCGTAATCTTGAAGGATGATATGCTCTTTTATCAAGTTGTTTAGAATATTAGCGAAGAAGTTCGATCATAATCTATGGATCAGGTGTTCGTTTAATAACTCGTAGATTTGGACGGTAATTTCTTTGGTCCAGTGATTACGCGACCGTCCACGAGACCTACGAAAATCCAGCAAAAGATTGTTTGGAATGGGTAGTGTGATCCGCAGTGAACAATTTTGTGCTGGTTTCGCAGCAGAAGGTTGTAATGAAAGGATTTAACGCGCCATGTTGCTCCAGTAGCACCTCCCGCTTTTCCAGTGACTCCGCCTCTAGGTGCCGCCTTCAAAATCCGCTTCACAGCTGAAGGCGATGCTCCAGGCACAGAAGGTTTCCATTCTGGCGGTTGAAGTCCGACCACTACCCATGCCAAACCCAACGATCATTTCCAGTAATGCTGTGGCTGCTCCGCTTAACTCGTCCCATTGCCAATGGTGAGAGTGAGGGGATAAGGAAACGAAACTGATAGTGTTTAGAACCCCGTGAGTGAGAACTCGTCCAAGCACGCCCTTTCTTCTCTGTATACAAGTCTGGTCTGACAATGGGTTACATTGGTGCCCAACGCATCCCTGAAGGTTTTCCCTTTTTTTTCTCTACTGTTCAGCTTCTAAACACCTTCTCGTTAGTGTATGAGACCCCTATCCATCACTTTTGATCACAAAATGTAATTTGAGGGACAGGTTGTCATCTCATTTGCGACTCAAAATGTAATCAAATGACTCAGGAAACCCGCTGTCACAAGATTTTAGTCCGTTCCGGTGCATTCCTGTTTAGCGCTCGCGGGTTGTCTGCTTCTCAGATCAGAAGAACGATCAAAATGTCTGATCCATTAATTTAATTATCTTAATGGAGTATGGTGCTGTCCCAGGAGTCTCATTACTTATCTGAATGTGTAATAACAACGTGAAACTCCGAAAATTTATTCCAAAAAACTCAAAAGACAGGTTGATATTGTTTGTTAAGTGCTGTTTAACGCCGCAGTACGCGATTCCAAAGCTTTCACAAGAATGCTGAGTTATGGGCAAAAACTTTAAAATTTTAGTCCGTTCCGGTGCATTCCTGTTTAGCGCTCGCGGGTTGTCTGCTTCTCAGATCAAATTTTTTTGAGGGACAGGTTGAGTTCAGTCATTGAGCTGAGTGGTCAAAGGTGGCCTCGGTAGCGTAATAGGGAACGCATTCGCACGGAAAGCGGAAGATGCGGGTTCGAATCCCGCCCGTGGTCCGACTTTTGCCCATAACTCAGCATTCTTGTGATATCAAAAGACAGGAAAAGCTCAAAAATTTTTCAAAATATCTTATCTTGCGATACTTCGGTGCGTTTCCTTTGCCAGGATATCTTTGCCTGAAGAACGTGCTAAGCACCGAAATATCCCAAGATAAGATATTTAAAGAAACTTTTGAGACTTTTGCTGTCTTCTTGAATTTTTTGGAATAAATTTTTGGAGTTTCACATTGTTATTACACATTCAGATTAATTATCTTAGTATTTAAATTTCCAACCCAACTCAGTAGGGAGTGCTGTGCGATATTTGTCGACGAGGTCAACGTTGAAATGTTTAAACCGTTTCAACACTTTTTTTGCTTTTTTTGGGAGCCTACACCTTAGCCTCTGTGGTTCTAGCTTATTAATTAAATGCAACAATCAGAAAATCCAGAGCTCAATGATCAAACATTCGGTCTTTAACGCGAAAGTTCGAGCTGGGAAAAGAACCACATCAGTCATCATTTCCCAGGATGAGGACATCCGTACTGTGATTTTTAACGTCCCGGCGTTGCTTTTGTCTCTTCACCTCCATATTTATGGAGATAAGATGTAGCGAATCCCATTCCCTACCGACCGCCGTCCGTAGGTGATAGAGAATTACTTCCGTTTTTTTAGTTTGACCCTTCTATGTTGGGCTGGAGTTGAGTTGTGACGTCATCGGGACTGCTAGAGTGGGACTGGACGTTTGATGTGGTAGTGCTCATCTCCTCCTGAATACCCACACTTGATTGGGGGTCGAGAGGACGGCTCCGCGGAAAAACTCACCGGCGAGCTCACGCACTGCGTAATTACTGTCGCTGCAGCGATGAGGTGCCAAAGAGGAGACAATGCACTTCCTGGCATGTGCCAATGTGTAGTAAACAACAGTAGGACAAGGAGGAAGGCAGGAAGTAAGGGTTACTTATTAGTAACACCAGAAAATTGAAGGCAGCTGCAAGGAATATCCTAAGAACGTAACCGGCACCAATGACGAAAGGCGAACATGGGCTGATGAAGGGCTAATCCATCAATCTTTATGGAAGCGCCTACCAGTGTGCAACCATTGCTGCACCGTCGCAATGACATCGCTCGGCACGCGCCACGTGCGCGCCGCCGGTGAATTTTTCGCTCCTCTCAGGAGGAACGGAGTGAGCTCCCCTTGCATTGCTCCACAAATAATGATCTGTTAGTGATCGACTTAGAAAGAAAACAGTCAGGACGTTGTGGTAACGCCGCTGGTGGGCTCATTTCATCAATCTGGAAATTGCATCGACTGTTGGCGACGTTCAAGTAGCACGCTGAGGCTTCTGAAATGGCCGTCGAAGCGTCACTCCGAAATACTGAAATGCTTTACTAGAAACTTTAAAAAGTACTCCATTGTCAAACACTGACGTAGTAAACAATGATTCTAGCTGTTAGGAGGCCAGAAGACTACGATCGAATCTGTGGCCGGAATGGTCATATCAAAAAGACAAGTATATCTTCAGATTACTCTGGTGATCAGCAGCCAACGCACAGTCGCTCGAAGAGGATGAGGACGTCATTCAAACATCATCAGCTACGCACAATGAAACAATATTTCAATTTGAATCACAATCCGGATGCCAAGGATCTTAAGCAACTGGCTCAAAAAACCGGACTCACCAAGCGGGTATTGCAGGTAAGCTGGTTGAGTCATAATAGAACATTAGTGTATTTGGAAAAACTGTTACAGGCAAGTTTTATATTCTAACCCGGTCACACGCTCATGGAAAAGTATATCACATATCTCGGTAGGGCTTGTCCATAATCCTTAAAGGCAGTTGGCACGATAAATCGCTATACAGCTGTAGGATTTGTACGACTGGCTTAACAGAATTCCGTGACCTCGGACAGGCGCTCCGTGGCGCCTTTTCCAAGGAGGGTACCCCTATAACGCCCTATCGAGCAACAACATTCCGTCGCCTTCCCTCGCCCGCCCGCCCACAACGGACGACCGTTCCTGACGCTCGTATTCATTCATTTGCTAAGCAAATTATGAAGCAAAGGGATTTGGTATGAAGCGGCCGTGATGCTGCATGCATATATGGGTACACATATGCAGCCGTATCTTCGGTAGCGGTGATTGGCAAGATGCTCACGGGAAACTCTTCCGAAATCGAATTTCAATAACCGTTTCACTCCGTTCTTTCGCCGTTTCCCCACTACATAGCGCCCTACTAGCATTTTAGGCCGAGTGGGAAACCATCGTGCCAACTGCCTTTAAAAAAAAAAAAAAAAAAAAAAAAAAAAAAAAAAAAAAAAAAAAAAAAAAAAAAAAAAAAAAAAAAAAAAAAAAAAAAAAAAAAAAAAAAAAAAAAAAAAAAAAAAAAAAAAAAAAAAAAAAAAAAAAAAAAAAAAAAAAAAAAAAAAAAAAAAAAAAAAAAAAAAAAAAAAAAAAAAAAAAAAAAAAAGAGCGAGATCAGCTGCGTATCTGTGAACAATGGTTTGTCTCGGTTAGTGCAGAAAGCTTTCACCGAGATTGGTTCACTGTCGCTTTTTGCGCACACACTGCCGGCTCCCTTCCTGCAGCTGACCAGCTTCACTGACATCGGAGTTCTCGGACCGCCTTAAACATCTCCGGGAATGGGTTGTAGCCTACACTGCTCGGAGATTCACAAGAAGAGTTGAGATGAATATACGGTCATCTAATGCCCG
Source organism: Cooperia oncophora (assembly GCA_036418165.1). Lineage (NCBI taxonomy): Eukaryota > Metazoa > Nematoda > Chromadorea > Rhabditida > Trichostrongylidae > Cooperia > Cooperia oncophora. Next base: position 7,758 of record MU916061.1, read on the forward strand.
AACTATAGTAAAAGAGGACGTTCACTGCGAATTGATTTCTATACAAGCTTTATTAATCTGGACTCGGAGCAGGGTGGAGGCTCGCTAAGAGAAACCCATCAGGAGGAGGGTATCGCATGACACGCCACTTCCCTGATCCCAGTGCTGTATCCTGAGGAAAGTTTATACCTAATCCCAGTGCTGTATCCTGAGGAAAGTTCATAACAGTTAAGAAGAAAGTCCTGGGTTCAAACTCCGTGTCCACTATCACCCAGGCCGACCAGGCCTTCTACTCACCGGGGACGGTAAATTGGTACAGGAGGATAAGAACATTGACCTATATGTGGCTCCACAAGTCACTGTATAGGCAGAAGTGCAGAATCATTGTGCAGCATTCAGTGAGCCACTACGATTCTGAACGGAAGTATAATGCGTGGTGCATTCCACAAAGGGATTGAATGACAGCGAAGACTTTAGACTTAAGACTTCTATGAAGAATTAACCCCCAATGTACCCTTGTATTTCTTAGAAGAGAGAGATTAACCATGGCTATGTTTTCAATCAAATTCGTGCGTCGGTCGTAACTGAGAACAACAAAGGGCGTGGTTGCGAGAGCATTGGTGGCTGTAAGGGTCTAGAAGAGGGAGAGAGGCATAGACGTAAGAGAGTAAAGTAGTGCGTACGAGAGTGGAGCCAGCACGAGAGTACGCAGTTGTCACCGGAACGCGCCTACCGTTCTCCTTCGATGTGGACATTATTTAACTTGGGTTAGATGCGAGAAACACTCACAATATTTCACAGGTATGGTTCCAAAATGCAAGAGCGAAATTCCGACGATCGATGCATAACAGTGATGGTTCTAGTATTTCTCCGTTCCCAGTGGTATCGTCAACTAGTCAAGACGAACAGGTAGAGTTGAGTTTCAAATGTGATCGTTCTTCTATTGCTGCAATTCTAGGGACCTAAGAAACTCATAAAAAATTCTTGGAAAAAATGGAGTTTGCGACTTCATAGGCAAAAAAATTCAATTGACGAAATCGGAAGCCGTTATCAAAGGGCCATTTCTCTCACCTTGCCAGATTGCAGTGCAACAATGATCCACCCGCCTTCATCATTATCTCCATCACTGATCCCCATTATCCCCTGGGCCCACTACAGATTCTCAAAAGAGCGAACGTAGTCGGAAACTAAGGAACTTTTGATGCGGTGTGGTTCGCTTGCCAGGGAAACTTGGGGGTGGACGACTTTGCGAAGATACTCTAGTTCATAATCTCTGACGTTAAAAGTCTGCCTACATTTGTGGCCTACCAAGATATTACTTGCTCAGAGCAAATTCGAGTTTAGACCACGTAAAGTGTCTCTTTACACGAGTGCTGCGATAAGAAGCCTCTTGGAGTGGATCCAAAATTTGCTCCTCATCCACCATAACTGACCTTCCAAGTCCATGTCCCCATTTTTGAATTTCGGAACAAGTTACACCGCAGGGTTCTGGGAACGCTGGATCGGCTCTCGCTCAAGAGACCAAGCCTTCCATTCCCAAGAGGTCTCTAAATTAGTGCCAGCCTTCTTTAAAAAAACTGCATAGTTTTTGCAAGGCGTCTGCAGAAGGCAGCAGCAGCTGCAGCTTCAGTTCGTGAAAAGCTTGTAAATTGCTTTACATGATATTTGTTTATTTCCACGTTCCAAAATGGTTCATTGCACTTTGTTCCATCTGAGATAGTTTTTTGCGGCCACTATTTTACTTCGCTTTTTTAGGTCGAAACAGAGCAGTAGGAGCAATTTTTCAATGCTCTTGAATGCACGAGAGGAGTACACAGTCTTGAAGGCACAGCCTTCACAACAAGGTGGTCGGTGCTATCATCGTCACCGCGGATTCCACAGAATCTAATGCTCCTGTTCCTGTTTGTTACCTGTAGTGATATGTATTGCATTCTTTGTTGTTCTTAATGTATGTTAGGTGTAGATAATGAAAAAATGAAAATATGAACATGAACGCTTTCGTGGTTTACGGCCGACTGTATCGTGGATCGGATTTGATTGTGATCGTATTCGGTAAGTTGTTCCAAAGGCGTACGGCGGTACTCTGTCTGAAATGGTGACAGGGTGCTATCTATTGTAAATGGCGAAAAAACAGTCAATAACCTGCGAATAAGAGCCTTCAATCTCCATGACTTAGAAAGCAATTTCGGACGAGTTTCCCGTTGGCATCGTGCCAGCAACCGCTACGGTAGATACGGCTGCATGTATGTACTCATATATCCATGCAGCACCGCAGCCGCTTCATATCAATCCCTTCGCTTCATATTGTACTTTGCAAGTAAAGCGATACGAGCATCAAGACGGGTCGGTGTCCGTCCGGGTCGCTGTGTTGCAGCTTGATAGGGCCTTATAACAGTACCTTCCATAGGAATTAGCTACGCAGCGCAAGGGAAATATGTTCCTTTGAACTGCTACAAATCAAATTAATAGAGAGAGCCTGATAGTTCTTTTGCTGATTATAGCAAGTACAACAGCGAACTTTTTAGGCTATTGTGTAGGACACATCGCATTTGAGGGCCCTGCGATCCCATATTGAGGTTGAGTGATGGCGACCGTAACGAGGCTTAACAGCGAGGACTGCTTTATATCCTCATCTTAACATATATACGATATATTTTTGAGGGTCGTTTGATGTCTCCGAAAGGAAGCCTGAGCAGTGGCCCCGTTTCTGGACTGAAGAAGATTTTCCTCGCTAAAATCTTTGAAGGTTAATCACTTGGAGGAACGTGGTCCTTCTTGACAACACACGCTAGCATAGCAATAGCCAAATACATTTATTGCTTTAGCGTAGATATACAGAGTTTAGAGCGTTGCAGTCGCGGGTGGTCTACTTTGAGATGTATTCGATGAGCTTCTGATGTGGCACAATACCACCAACAGCGACCTAAAGGAATTGTTATCACTTCAATGAGCCGCAGTTCAAGTATTTTTCACCTTCGATTCTCACTTTATACATTCTTACCTGCCTCAACATTAAATCGATTTCTTGAAGACTCATACGTTCGCCAATCGAGGCGAGTATGGATCGAAGCTCCTGAACAGGAATCGACCGAGTGCCGGATCTGGAATCGCTTCATTGAAGGTACAATCCGCGATCAGGTATAGAAGTTGAAAATACGGCGTTGGGAGGGTAGTGTGGTCCGCGACGAACAACCTTGTACCGGTTTCGCGGCAAAAATTGTAAGGGAGGGCGCTATAGCGCAATATAGGTTCAGTGACGCCTCCTTTTTCCAGTGACTCCGCCTCCAGGCTCCGCCCTTGAAGCCCTCCTCCCGAGAAAAACGAAGCAGCAGGACGAAAACGAGTAAAAATCGTCACTTGTTGTTCGTAGAGTTCTTATCGGGATGAGGGTGTAGTGTTGGAGATGGAGTTAATTGGCACGTACAAACTGGGTCGAAATGGGGTTCTATTTAGGGCAGTTGGCATGTTTTTCTGCTTTTTTTCTTCACTATCGAGTTACTCAGAAACCTTTCGTTTATATGCAAACCCTTAGCTCTATCTATGATGGCCAACGATCGCAGCCCTTGCTATTAAGGTTACGTTCATACCTTGCAGCATAGCGTTCCGAGCGTCCAGCAGCATCAGCGACTTGGAATGTATGACTATCGATCTAGCGTCTATAAGCGTCCGCCAGCATTCACCAGCGTCGGGAATGGAGCGGAGGGAATGGCGTGATTGGAGGCTAGCAGACAGCTGGTATAGTATGCGTAGATATTAATTGAAGTGGGACAGATCGCTGGTAGAGGGTGTGGAGCGGTAATACTGTAGCAGACAGTTCGTACCCTTTTGTCGCACCATGCTCTCTACCAGCAGTCTGCTGCTGGTTGCTGGTGGACGCTGGTAGACGATGGCAGACGCTAAGTCGAAACCCATACTTCCTTGCCCTCGAGATTCTGATGGACGCATAGACGCTGGTGGACGCTTGCAAACGCTGGATCGATACCTACACCTTCCCAGTCGCTGACGCTGTCGGACGTTTGGAGCGCTGGTAGACGCTGCTGGGGCTGGAGGATGCTGCGGCAGAGTATGAACGCGGCGTAACGGATCATTTACGTCTTACAAGACTTTAGGAATTCATAACGCGGCAACAGCGTATTGCGGCCGGGCTGCTCTCGTTCGTGCAGGTCGGCAACAAAGGCTGTCAGACAAATTTTCATATGTGTTTGTGAACAGTAAAAAGGCTGTTCAAGGTCCAGCATAAAATCTTTCAGTACCGTCGCTGAAAAAGTAAAATGTTAGTACCGTCGCTGGAAAAAAAATTTCAAAAAAAGGAAATGGGAAGGAAAAGAAATTTAGAAATAAAATTCGACATCCAGTAGTACCATGATATGCTCACGACTCGACCAGACGACGCCAGGGGATGTAAGTATGCTATGCCTAGTGATGACTACGCTATGCTATGTAATTAGCTATTGAATGCGCGCAGCATTGTAGTCATTCAATCTCCTTGCGGTTGGTTACTACCCTACAATGAACTGATTCATCCGTTCGCCGGATGGTATGAGTAGTACTGCGTCCCCCCCCCCTTCAGAAGAAAGATCATTGAAAAGTTAGTTATTCATTTATACTGTGGGAAGACTCAGTAATACTACAACCTATAAAAGTCGCTGCGCGCTGCGAGGTAAAGGAAGCTGAATGGTCTGACCGGGAGGCTTGTCGCCGACTGCTCATCGCTCATGAAGCACCCAGCAGCAGCGTGAGGGCATATCACTAGTTGCGGATTTTGGTCGGGCTCGTACGACCCCTCACCCTCCATTTTTTTGAGGGAACTCATACGACCCCCCCCCCTCCCAGCGACGGAACGACCCTCCCCTTTACGACGTCCCTGAAACAACAAAAATCATTATGAAAAAATTTTTCTCGGCCCAGATACAACCCTCCCATCCTATTGGGAAATCCTCAACGACGATGTGCCTTGAGCAGCGCACTGCGCAATCCATTGTAATCAAACTGAGGTCCTCGAGATTTATGGTGAACTCACCTGTCTAATCCTTTCAGGGCCTTGATGATCTCGGTAAGTTCATCACCGCTGTTGTGTTCTTTTTTAGCGATTTCGAGGAATGCCGCGAAGTCAACTGGTTTTCCTGGAAATACGTTTCTTTAACACATTCCGGACTGCGTGACACACATGGTGTGTCATACTTTTTTCTCTCTGCACTGTCTCATACGGTCCATTTGGCATCTTATTCATGCTCCGAAGTTATCAGAACACGTTTTTAGGCACAGAATACACATATTTCATAGAAAGTGAAAGAAACAGATGAAATTGCTGATTATCGGTTTGAAAAATAACGAAATTATGCGGAGAACCTCGAACAACGGCGGTCCGGAATGTGTTAAAACGATGAACAATATGAAAAACGTCTTTACAACGCTCAAAAACCACTTTCTTTTCTATTATGGTTTTGAGTTTATCTTCCACCAGCAATTATCGGAGTTCATCATAGTCACTGTTTAGAACTATTCACTGATTTAAACTCGTAATATATCGGTGTGAAATTCCCCGGTTTTCATATCATTTTGAGAAATTCCAGATGCGAGCTGTTAAAAGGCATAAGGACGATAATTTTTGTACTCGGTATAAAATGCTAGCAAGGTGCTACATAAAGATAAAATAGTGAAAAAACAAGTGAAATGGTCAAAAACTTGCGAAGGAAAGCCTTCGTTCTCAATGACTCAAAAAGCAATTTCGGACGAGTTCCCCCCTTGGCATCGTGCCATAACTACATTAGATACGGCGATACGGCTGCACGTACAGTCCTCATCATTGCGGACCGGTGGGGCGTGTCAGTGCGGCTGCGTTTGGCGCGGTGCCAAAGTCGTTCTGCACCAGTTGTTGAAGCGGGCAAGTGACATTACTGTATTATATCCTTCGTATTACTCGTTTTCTACCACTTTTTGTCGCATACGCGTTTCAACAAAAAGGCTGAGAACGGCTTCAACAGTGTGCACACTCATACTGGCTGACACGCCCAACCGTCCGCAGCGAAGTGGAGTCTACTCATATACCCATGCAGTACCGCTTCATATCAATCCCTTCGCTTCACATTTTACTTCGCAAATGAAGCAATACGAGCATCAGGTACGGTCGTCCATTTGTATGGCGAACGGGCACGCTGGGCGTCTAGGTCGGTGTGCTGCACCCGATAGGGCCTTCCAACTCTTCGGAAAAGCAGCGCCTGCTCAGGGGTGAGGAATTCCGTCCTGTGTCAACTGCCTTTGAGCATACAACACCCACCCACCCTTAGGTGTTCGACACAAATTAATGTTTTTTTAATTTTTTTGAACCGTCAGATTGGGTATCGTAGTTTCCGCGATCACTGCAACCAGATGGTACTGCGTGGTAATGAGCGCGTAGCACAAATGTGTCGCCTTAATAACAGCATGTTAGTCCACGTATCACCACACACCCATATGTACATTTTATTTATTTATTTATTTATTCTGCGTCCACCGGACGCGCCAAGGTCATTCAATAATAGCAGGTCAGTAGGTGAAACACGTAGTATTGACTAAGGAAAGATATAAATTAAAAACTCAGCTTAAACAGAGATTACAACACAGAAAAACTTAGGAAACACAGCTCCGGTCGCACTGAACTAGCTACCCTCGTAGGACAGATCTAGGGGATAGCCGAAATGAAAAATAATTTCATAG
>MU916062.1:3519-15214 GCA_036418165.1 Cooperia oncophora
CAATTGCTTGGTCGTCATGGGTGCATTGGTCGTGCTGGAATACGTCTACCCGGTGCATCCCACACGTGCTCGATGGGATTTAGGTCGGGGGAACGGGCGGGCCACTCCATTCGCCGGATATCCTCTCGTTCTAGAAGCTCCTCCACCTGTGCTGTTCGATGCGGTCGCGCATTGTCATCCATGAAAATGAAGTCAGGGCCGATTGCAGCTCTGAAAAGACGGACATGATGTAGGAGAACCTCGTCGCAGTAACGCTGACTGGTGAGGGTTCCATGCTCAAAAATCTGGAGGTCAGTACGGCCATGCAACATGATGCCTCCCCATACCATAACACCTCGACCACCAGTACGATCACGTTCGACAATGTTTCCGGGGAGAGTTGCGTGTTCCCACCTCTCGCCATATGAGGGTGCGTCCAGAATCACTGCTCAGACTGAACCTGCTCTCATCCGAAAAGAGCACACGGCTCCATTCCTCATCGGTCCATTCGCCATGCTCCTGGCACCACCGTAAACGGTCTCGCCGATGCGCGGGGGTCAAAGGAACACAACGTAACGGTCGTCGGGCGAAGAGACCAGTCGTCTTGCCACTGTAGTGCGTGAGATGGCTTGCCCTAGAGTCCTGTTAAACGTCGTTGCAATAGCCGAAGCCGACTGACGAGGATCTCTTCTTGCCTGCTGCACAGCGGTCGTCCCTTGGTGTAGTTGTCCTTGGTCGGCCACCTCCTCGTCTTCGGGCAGCAGTACCAAAGGTTCGGAACGCTCTCCATGCACGTGAAACAACGCTGTGAGCGATACCGAACTCCTGGGCTACACTCGTCATGGTTCGACCTTCTTCGAGTTTCCCTATGATCCTTCCTCGAGTGAAGTCATCCAGATGCTCTCTTCGGATGATCGAAGGATACTACCACAGTTCCTTGCAGCTACTCGTTGATTGAGAAAAATTTTTTTTCATACCCATAGACTGCCTCGATTTGCGCGGTCGGCCATATTTGGCACTTTATTCAAGCTCTTCTTCCACCGAGAAAAGTCTAGCTTCCTGTGCATATCCCTTAGGCGAGTGGCAACATGCTCCCACACTTTCATTTACTTCCACCCAGTCATTAGTGTTTTATGTTACTTTATCCATCTCGTCCCTAAGTTTTGCACACCAGTGTAGATCGCCGAAAAGAAAAGAAAACTGCAGACAAATTTATATATATATACCAAAACAAAACACTCATTGAAAAGGACGAACACGTAAAAAAAAGAGAAGAAAAAGAAATGTAAAATTGAAACAAAACCCTATTTCACACAGTGCAGGTATCGAAAAACAGATTTTCTAACTTGTGAAAGAGAATCGGATATCGGTATAGCTTTGTTCATTTTGAGGAAACTCCATGCCCCCACGGAAAAGTCGAAAAATCTGCGCCCAACAGGAGTTCGCGGTGTCGAAAACCAAGCCTAAATTGCAGCCTCATAGTCCTAGCGGGGCGAGCGAGATATAAAATGACTGACGGCTAAGATCGATACGCCTGTTAAGAATGTTGTCAACCGTGAGAATGTCGTTTCGCCTAAGCCTCACACGTAATGGGTCTAAACTAATCATTTTATTCCTTACTACACCCCGAGGTATACTTTTGTAAGTAAAACCAAGGGCTCTGAGGAAAAGCTTTCTAGTAAAGCTGTTCTGCACCCTTTCCAGTTTGTCAATCAGCATTGCCTTAGGTGGAAAGTATATGCAGTATATCCATGATTCAAGTGCAAGCACCACATACGTTTGTTACGCCTTTTAGAAGTACATACGATTATTTTGACAGAGCGACTATCTGGAAAACAATAGAAAGCTCTCTGCCTCGCTCATAGCTTACTTATGTTATTACATTCATCTGCGAAATCCAACTTGTTGTTGATTAGAAAACCCAAATCCTTGACAGAATCAACCGCTTCAATAGCGTCATTATGAATGTAATATTGAATGCTGGGATTGGATTCACCTAAATGAAGCACTTTCGTTTTGCTAGCAGATAGTGGAATATGTCATAGCGCATTGGTTCATGTATGGACCAATGCGCTATGACATATTGCCATCTGCAGCTGGAACTGGTTGGAAGACATGACTGCATTGTAAATCTTAAGGGTTCATCTGCCGAACATTTGACTTTTACATTATCTCCACCAAAGATGGCAAATTAAAAGTAAAAATACTGAATAGTTCAGGTGACAGGACACTACCCTAAAAAACCCCACCGGAGCATTTCTGACGGCAGGGTAAGAGCCACCTACTACAACCTGAAAAGGCCGTAGCCCTAGAAATTCTGCAATCCATTTGACTATCCTGAAGTGGATGCCGGTTTGCTTAATTTAAAAAGCTCGGCAGACTTCCCGTACACGTTCCCTCATGCACGCGACAAATAGGAACTTGCAGCACAGAATGCTGTATCAAACGCCTCAACGAATCGTCCAGTACACGACGTCAATCCGAAAGCATCACCATTAATTCTACAAGCTACGCATGATGTGTTGACTTCTGCTGAATTCTGCAAACACCACTTTCCCCGTCCCAAGTACGGACAACTGAATACGAATCCCCATGTAAGGGATTCCACGAAGGATTCCACTATCAACTAGTCAACAGTTCTGGTCTTCCTGGTGTTTTTTTACATATCCGGGTTCTTCTACCAAGCAAGTTTCGCTAACCAGAGCTCAATGTCACTGACACCCTTGAGCTGTTCGGTGCTCTCATCACGACCCCCCCCCCTTCCAGTCGCGAATTCCAACCGATGATGTGTCCTGGCTGTAAATCTTCCACAATAAGCTCTACAAGAATAGTACTGGGAAACCTACCTTCGTAGGATTCCGCCTATAGTTGATAGCGTTGCACGGACGGGAAGAGGTAGAGGGAGGTGTGAGCGGTCTAACAACGATGATGCCGCCTCATGCCCCGGCGTTTTAACAGTTTCAACATTGCACGTTTTCTTAATGAATCACTAGATCGATACTTGCGTACAAGCGAGTCCGCTACAGTCGCCTCTTTCTGCTCTCTGACAACCGCAGGCCGGGGGAACGGGCAAGAGGAATCGTAAGTTGTCGCTTCGTTGCGCGCGGCAGTGCGCGACGGTTCCTTAATTTGCACTACCCTTTCGACTGGACCATCAGATTTCATGTAGACAAGAACATATGAACACTTGGCTATTTTGGTTTGTATATATCTATTCTGACCAATAGCCCAAAATGCCGCTTATTAAAGCGGCGCTCGCCACGCGACGCCCACTGGCGTGGCGAAGTACGTTTCTCCTGCCACATACCCACCGCACCGCCTGATTGCGTTATCAACTGTTCCAATGGACTCGTGAAGTTCTGGTCAACTTGCTACAGACCGGGATAATCTCAAAAAACAAATCGTTCGCGTTTTTAAACCTCTTTCGTCAACGTTGGCGTGTTCTGTATGAGCAAATCAAACTGGCTTGATAAAAGCACCATGGCACAATCCAAAGATCGGACACTGCCAAAGTCACTCTCGTAATGGGTTAGCTGGGTAGTGTTGTTTACAAGATGAACTATTCGTCCTCATAGTTGCCTGCACTATCGAGTAGCTCTTGAAAACAATTCTCGCTTCAAAATGTTACGGGTGGTAGGTGTTCAGTCACGAATCACCCATAAGTAACTCCCCAGTATAGAAAGAGAAGAAAAAAGTCTTGAGAACACTCTGAACAGAATCCCTTAGCGATGAGGCTGGTGCTTGGAGGAGTTTGTCGCGAACCGTCGCGGCAAACACAAACCAGCAGGATTCGAGTCAGTCATTCTTAGCAAGAGGCGCAGACTCACCTACGACGCTCCAGCAACCTATGTACGCAGCGCAGTTTCGCCCTCGTAAGCCGTCATCATGCAGAGTGTAAAGTGAATCGTGGTTGCAATGCGTTAGTAATGCCCGTCTACTTCTTTATTTCCCCTTCAAAGTGCTATGATAGTATAATAAAGTCCTTTCCTGCGGAATGCGGAAAACGTAGACAATTCGATTCGCGGGAACTTGCTTTCAAGTTCAGTAGCCTTATGAATCTGAAAAACCGCGAAAAAAAAGAATGACATCGGTCTGTACTTACAATGAAGTTACTCCCTTGTAAAGATTTTGGGATCAAAAAGCTAGTACGGTGTTGATTTACCGTAGCAAGAAAATAACTAGGCAGTGCGCAGACATGGCGTTTCCGAAAACATGGCGCATCCTGGAGAGATCGCCATGATTCTTTTCAATGAGATCTTCGGAGTGCGTTGTCGCCCCCAAAGAACGATTAAAACATCTCTACTCCTGATGGCTAACAACCCGAAAACGAAGCAGCATCTTCACGTGCGAACATGGCCATAGCTTTTCGCGTACCATTTGCCGCGAACGATCATACTCAGCGACTCGAGCTGTACAGTTTCGGGAATTCGGGAATTGCAACTACGCGATACGAGAGGCCGCACTGACTTTAGTAGCTGAACAGCTACAACGACCGAAAAAATTCACCTCAAACGTGATGGGTTAGTAGCTGCGGTCCTATAGTTAATGATGGAGCACGATCGCAGTCAGCACCTCTAGTCCCGCTCTGCGAGGCATACCCGCGGTCGTCTGCGTTCTGCTAAGCCTGAACGTTGACTAACAATAAGGAAGGATCATAGACGCCTCACTGCGTAACCTCCCTCGAACACGCTTTCACCTTTGCTTGTTTTCCTAGTTGCCTTAACTGTATTAACTTCCAAAAGTCTCATAGGCATTAGGGCGTGCTCATAGGGCTCAACCGCAATTGCATAAGACATCTAAACAGACGTTCTGTATTATTTCATGTTTGCCTCGTTCGTTTATGTGTATTGAATTGATGTTCTTTTAACCTGAAACAAGCTGAGCTGTTATACTTTGAAGAGTACCTACTATTTCTTATTGTGGAGTTAGGCAGATTTCATGATTTAGAAAATGCTTTCATTAGGACGGGATATCATTAAATTTGTCGAAATGAGCACTTATTTCACGTCAGTGCAACCTCTAATGGAATAATGCGATCCGTTAGGCGCTAGGAACTATTCCTGCCTCAGAAACTCAATTTTTTAAACTCGATTTTTTTTCTCATTAAACGTCGACTATAGGTGTAATTCGATGCCCTGATCACGAATATCACATTCGTTTTGAGCGCTGGCGCCACTTGTCGCCACCACTTTTTTCACCAAAGTCGATGAAAATTTGCATGGAGGTTATTGAATGTCTCTGACTACGAAATCGACATTTTGTTTCTGCGGTGGGCTTTTTTAAGCATGCCAGTTGACGCCATATGCGCCAGTTCGGCGGCAACCATTTTTTCACGAAATCGTGAAAACTTGTATCTGGTTGTGACATACAACGGGACTAGCCACCATGACGCCAAATAGTCCGGCAGCGCTCAGACGATGTGAATGTCGCTGTCAATTGATGTCGATTTCTCAGCCCCCCGTATACAAGTTTTCACCGACTTTGGTGAAAAAAGTGGTTGCGCCAAATTGGCGCATAATGGCGCCAAATGGCGCCAGCGCTCAAAACGAATGTGATATCGGGGCTAACGTTAATTGGGGGAGGGGAGGACGCGGCGCGCGGCGAGTGATGACTCATCGGCTCTTCACTCATCGGCATACTTGAAGCGCGATTCTAGCAGTCAAATTAGAATAAAACAAACAAGGTTCACCGGGAACTTGCTGAGAAATCCCACGGAAGCCGGCAAACAAATGTTTGATCCTTTGTAGTCAACAATAAACAGCGCAACAACAAACAAAATCTTGTAGTTAATTCAAAAATCTTCCACCCACAACTGTTTCTTCGGACTTTTTAGCGTTACTGTATTAATATAGCTAGGTCGGTGTTATATCCATGTCCTAAACACAAAATTACTTCTATTTTGCCGAGGAGGGAGCAGAAGAGCAGATGAGTCATCGCACGCGCGGAGCCTCGTGCGCTCCCCCCCCCCCAAAAGTAGCACCGCATATCGTGACAGGGCATCGACAAGTACTTCTATAGGCGCAACTTTCGCGCGAAAAAACTTATTGAGTTCTTGGGGTAGGAATAGTCAATAGTGCCGAATGTGACTGCTTTTTTTCGAACAACTCTTTCCTATGAAGTTCCTGACTTTTGTGGGCGTTTCTATCTCAGCAAACGTGTAGCTTTTATTTCTTGGATTGTTCAGTTCCTCTCTCCATTGCTGAAAGAATCCTTTTTCAGGCTCATCATCTTGGTCCATGGAGTGTTGTCACGCAATGTGTAATGGACTGATACGATAATACGGCTTTTAGGTTCGTTGTTACGCTTGAAAAAGTATTTATGTAATCACAACATTGGGAGCTGATCCGATTTTTCATACAATGGCGCTAGCCATCTTTTGCCATTCTCAAACGCTGAAAATAATAGCTGTTTTTTCCCTTTCGGTGTATGAATTACTGAGGATAAAACAGCGCTATTCAACGCAGGTAACGTGGTACTCTTTGGCGTTTTGGTGAAGAGCACCCGAGGCTTTCAAAGACAGTTCCCGCGATCAAGTGGGCGCGAAATCCCTCCGTGCACTTGGTATTGTTGTCCGCATTCGCTGAAAATCTACCTTTTTCGTCACTCGTAAGAGTGGGATAAAGAAGCTAGAGGAGCGTGATCATTGCAAACCATTGCAGCCACGATTCCTTTCACCCTGCAAGAAAGCGGCATACAAGCGGAGTTTCCTTTGTACATAGCGTTGCCTGGAGCGTCGTAGGGTGATTCCCTGTGCTCTTAGAAATTGGTAGGAATCTCTTGCCGACGTCCGACAATTGTCTAAGGCGCCCACTGCTAGGGAGGGGTCTGCTGATCAGAAGTTGGTGTTCTCAACGGCTTTTTGCTTCTGTTCTCTACTGGGGTTACTTATTGGTTCTAGCGTTCATGACTGCAGCACCTACTACACTAACACTTGATCGCCGGAAATTGTCTTATAACATCATCCTTTTATGCGAGATGACTAGTAAACAATAATTTAACTCCGCGCGTTGCAAGTAAGATATCCTATCAGATAGAGTACTGGATCCACACCTCTGGCTCTGCTCTGGATTTCTAATTCGCCACACGGACTACTGGAAACGCCCACCTCGATAGGATAACTGAACATCGCTCATTAGTTGTCTTGTACTTATGTTAGACGTCCCCTTCTCCTGTTGATTAACATGTAGTTGTGCCCAGTGGTCACGGTCCATTTGTAGCCTAGAAGAGGATGTGGTTCTTTATTCTGGAAGGTTGGATTTTGTACTGAACGTGATCCGGCGCAATATGCCGCGGGGTGCGGTCGTATATTTACGTCAGTCAGGTTTATCTAGTAAAATTACTTTTCGAGGAAGTGTATGGTCCGGTCGTGGGTGAATGTTTTCCATTATCGGGGAGAAGAAGCTAGAAATTCAAGAGTGGCTTGGCCCTAACGTAGAGGCCCATCACTTGCAACTAGCGCCGTGGGAAATTGGGCGCATTGCACCAAAATGCTAAATTTGGACTAGTTTCTCCTGGGGCACATAGCGCCCAGGCAAGATGGAGAATCCAAGAGGAGGTTGTGCTTGGTACATAGAAAACGCAGGGGGTCGACATTCTGGTCTTGAGAAACTTTCCCTAGCGCGAACCGGACCTTCTTCCGGTGGCTGGTTTCCCTTTATGACGCGCGCTATACCCTCACCTCCGCGCCTTTGGTTTGACGGCACCGCAAAAATCTCAGACTTCTGGTGTTTCGCTTGGGCGGTCCCAATCTAATTAGCTCAAATCTCAGTTTCTCAAGTATAAACTGTAAGATCTTTAGAAAGTGAAGCGATTCGGATGGGTGACGCGGTCGCTGGAAGAGGATTTTTTGAAGGTACTGAAACCGCCATTTCACCTGATCCGATGCGCTTTTGACAATTCGGAGTTTTTCCATCTATCAGTTGTCATTTCTTTACCAACAGTTACTTCTTCCAGGTTCGCTTCACACTCAACTTCAGTCTCATTATCATAACTTGCTGGTGAGTTATTTAGTTTGAGCTCCAAAAGAGATAAGGAGGTTTCTTTAACCACGCGTTAAGCATTTGACTCACTTGTCGCTGTTCCTTCCCATAGCTATCATTCTAATGGGTATTGATTCCTTCCTTTGAGAATGGGTGTCATACCTTCAAATAACGTAGAACTTTTGACGCCAATTTTGTCTAACAATAAACCTCGGCATTGCTTTGATGTGGGTAGCTTCTTCTTTACCTGATCTAGAGGTCGGTAAGTTCATGTTTTTCGGAAACTGGTAAGGCGTTATGGACTATATGACCGACAAAATCGCCAATGGGCCGCTGGCCGCGTTCTGTTTCTGGGGAGTATTGGAGAAGATGAGGGTGCGCGTTACCCACTGACAGTTTCAGAATCACCAGAGGGCTAGCAATGGCTAGTAACGATGCGGCTATGTGGTTAGCTATACGCATACCCGCCTCTGCCCCATATTCTCACACAGTACTCGGCCGAGCCACGACAGATAACCGATTTATGCTGAGTTCTATTCTGTCGCAAATTTTTTGGGTTGCAGTGGTTAGCACGCTCGAAAAAGCGTCAATCGCGAATCTGAAGCGCCTTACATAGAAAATCTTTGACCCTGTGTATACCCCTTCAACAAAAAAAAAGAAATTACCTTACCAAAACCGTTAGGTCAGCTACGAATAGCACAGAAGAGCAAAGCTTCTTTCCCAGAAAGTAGAGTACTTTTCTTAACCTTTTATAATGAATGTAAACTATGTCACGTACTTTAATACCTTGGATGCTTTACAATGAATGCTCTATCTCATTGGAATAGTGAATGATTTTTTACAATCCTTAGATACTTGAATTTCTGAAAACTTCCTGGCTACTTAGGACCTAATCGTGAGAACATTTCCTTCCTTGAATCGAAATCTAGGCTTATGGTCAGTGGAGGGTGCGTCTTCTTCGAGAGGCTATTTCTTGGACTCTGCTCGTCTGCACTCAAAGACTAAGCCTTGCTTAGGGGAAGAGTTGCAGGTTACCAGACTAAAAACGATAGCTTTTCAAGCAAGACGTACCCTCCACTAATCGTGAATCTAGACCTTGTTTTGAGAATGGGACACACAAGCAATGCCGAGTGCCCTCTCCAACTACTTTACTACCTAACTGCGCCAAAAAATTTTCCGTAAGCAAAGTGATGGCGTTGAACAAAGGTTGAAGAGATGCAGCAGTGGTTGCCGTAATCAGGTTCCTCCGTGAGAGCGAAAGAAAGGGTGCTTTTGAAAAGCTCTGTGTGGGGATTGAACAGGTGACGTAAAAAATTAGACATTAAAGTACGCCGACCACTTTTATCCTAATGATTTTATTTTCAGTTCACCGACGATGAGCGGGTTGTCGAACATCACGGCTTACTTGGACAACCTCGCTGATGGCACCTTGAGTTTTTGGCCATTCCTATTTCGCTGCTATCTGCACTCCTAAAGTTGGTATTTGTCCTTCTTAGGATGGCTACTTTTCCCGTGAGAGTGCTTCAGTCTCTTGGGAGAAACTACCCCGTGTTAACGTTCATTCTCCTTTCTTTCTTTATTATTACATTTTTGATTGTGAAACGAGTATCACGGTATTCCATAGTTAACTACTTTCTTTACGTTTTCATACCTTACTGTATCTCGATTGTATACACTTTTTTCGGTATTATATTCCCTCAGGTACATACTATCTCACGTGTAATTCAAGTACTCTTACATCCTATAAGATGGTTGCTAGGTTTAGCCGAAACGGTAGATCGTAGAGCACGACCAATTAGAGAGGTAGTGGAGGTGTTCTCTCCAGGTAGAGCACGGCGGGACCCAACCCGCCGTCGATCCACCTCTTCAGTGATATCAAGTGCTGAAAAGGCAAACGCCGAAAGAATTCAGTGTTGTATTTGTTTATTTAGAGAAAAAACTGTTTTGTTGAGGCCTTGTAACCATATTTGCCTCTGTGACACGTGTTTTCAAGCTGTAATGAATGAGCCACCAGGGAGATGTCCGATTTGTAGGACAGAAATTGAGTCACACATGGTAGTGTTTCTGTAATACTGACATTCCTGTGAAGTTACTTGATGTACATAGTACAGCATTTTCACTTTCTTTGTTGATGTCTTTTTATTTTGTATAAAGGTTAATCCGCCTAAATCTAAAGCTCTCGTTGTTCTGATACCTCCACAGAGTTTTGGCGCTACCGTAGTTAGAGGGGGGGGGGGCATGCCCGTTCCCCTAACATCCTTGTTTTTATTTGCAAGGTTTGCAGAATAGAAGATTGTTGACCCTACGACTTGAGTGAATTCAGTTGTTACTGTGCCCAGTTTCAGTGTTTGTTGATGGGCGAATTGCTGTTTAACGAACTCGGACCGAAAACTGTCTTGCTCATCAGGTGTCATCTTCGCCACATAACCAGTCATACGTATTACGGACAACATGAGTCCTTCGCTGTCTCATGACTAAATACTACAGAATGCCTTCGCCTGACTTTTGTGAACGTGAGGTTGTTGGGCATCGTCTTCAAAACATATGGCCCAACATTTTGGTGCTCACCCCAAAATGTTGGCAGGTGCTATATAGTGGGGAAAATGGCGAAAAAACGAAGTGAAACGGTCAAAAACCTGCGAAGAAAAGCCTTCGTTCTTAATGACTCGAAAAGCGAATTTGGACGAGTTTCCCGTAGGCGTCGTGCCTATAAGGCCGCGTTCATGGCTTGCGACCATGAGGAAACGCGGAAGTGCGGAAATGCGGAATCTGGCATTTCCGCATTTCTTCAGATTTCCCATTTCTGCATTTCTTCAAATCGATACGTATGTAATGCTTTTCGTCATTTCTGCACTTTCCGCACTTCTCATTCCGCATTTCTGCATTTCTTCACGGTCGCAAGCTATGAACGCGGCCTAACCGCTACTGTAGATAAGGCTGCATGTACAGTCTAGTGCGCTACAGACGAGGGGGGGTGTCAAGCGGTGAGTTTGGCGCGGTGCCAAAATCATTCACCACTACTTTTCGAAGCGCGCAAGTGACAAGACTGTTTCACATTGTTCATATCACCCGTATTCTACCGACTGTTGTCGTATACCCGCTTCAACAACCATGGTAGAGAATGTACAGTGGAGTTCTCATCCGACGGAGAGGCGGTCCTACGTCCATCTGGCGAGCGGAACAACGGCTGCATGTTGTTTGTCGGTTATCTGTCTGTCCCGGAAAATTGACGGATCACTGAAGAACCATATTGGAGGGGGTCAATGTAGCAATAAATATATTGAAATCTTCTTGTTACCGATGTTTGCAACAGCTACATCATCTGATGAAAGCTTGAGCTCCCATTCAATCTGATACGAAGATCCCAAGGAGATTTTTCTCCTTGCAAAAGTAATGAATAGAATATATTCCGTCCAGAACATCTCGCTCTCCGTTCATTCGACTTCTGCGTCTCTTCCGATCGCTAGAGAATGGCACATCTGAATACGAGACTCAAACGAAAATCCATCTGAGTACTACGTGTGAGTAAAATAGCTTACCTTTTTTATAAATTCTCTCACGCGCAAGGGAAGGATAGTCATAAGTTGGACACATACATAACACAAGGGTTTTCCACTCTCACTTGATACGGGTACCTTTCAATTGAGCAAGGATAACCTTGCTCTATCCCTCAACTGATGATATCTTCTCTTTTCCTATGACAAAAAAAGTTACAGGCAACGAATTTATTTGCAGAA
>MU916063.1:0-10111 GCA_036418165.1 Cooperia oncophora
CGATCTAGCGTTCTAGCGTCACCAGCGTAACGCTAGCGTACGCTAGCGTTACGCCAGCGTTTCACCAGCGTTTTGCTAGCGTTTGCAGCGGCAGGGGAGTAGAGACTATGGGAGAGCTGGAGGGTACAAAACACATCGATTGCGCGTCTCTCACTCGCCCTCAGTCTCTACAATACACATCGATTGCGCGTCTCTGACGGCCACATAGTCTCTCCCCTGCCGCTGCAAACGCTAGCAAAACGCTGGTGACGCTGGGAACGCTAGATCGATATCCATCCTCTCCCCGGCACTGCCGCTGGCGTACGCTGGAAGCGCTACGCTACGCTGCCGCAAAGTATAAACGCAGCCTAAAGGCGCGTTATCGGTTGCATTTCTGAGGAATGTGGATTTGATCATCCCCAACTTCACACTTATATATGAAAATATACTTTATTAACAAAAAGTACAGAACAATGTCTCATTGACGATGCAGATCGGATATTTTCTATTCATGAACTTTCTTTCATCCAACTGAATTGCAATCATTTCCCAAATAATAGATGTAGGTTTTGCACATACTACTTCTCATACTAACTGTTTCGGTAATTTGCTATTTCCACATGCTTCTCAGGCTGTTCAAGTGATGGTAGAACGGGAGCTAAAGCCGCGTGATGAAGTATAGCTGCGACCTGGAAAAGCGGATATTTTTCGTGCACTTCAGCTGATTTTTTTGCTTTCGGCAGAGTTATCCTGGTCTATTTCGTCGGTAGAAACGTGCCGTTCGACTGCACTTCAAGAAAAACCCCAACACTCTTGAACTTATGATCCCTGGCGTATTCCAGGTTTTCTGGGGGACCGCATATGTTAGGTACAGAAGCAACTCTATGAAGTTCCACACACGGGAAGGTGGAAAGTAAGCGGAATCCCGCACCCACAAAAAGATAAAACAAGTTTGCCCCACTTCATCAGTAACACCCCCATGTCATAACAATAAGAAGGTAAACATTAACTAGATTTCAGCGACACTGATCAGTATCAAGCATTCTATTCTATCAAGCTTCTAAATGTAGATTCTACGGCACAGAAATCGCGTTGAGGGGGAATGTATCAGCTCTGAAGAGGCGAGTACTACGATTACGAGGCGACAAATCGTTGAGTATCCCAGAGATGGAGAAGGCGTGGCCGCGACCTACCCATAGACGGCATTAGCCCAAATGCCCGTTTCATAGAGCTTTTCGTGAGAATACTCCATCTTTAAGACAGGTTCCTGTTGGTCGTATGGTGCGAGGCATGATCACAACTGTCTAATGACGGCAATATCCGACCAAAAGCGCAGCCACAGCTGCGTCCAAATGAAGTGCGCAGCCACGCCCTCTCCATCTTTGGGATATGAAGAATAGATTGGGCACAACTTTGGAGAGCTATTTTCGACCCTAACGTCGAACTATGAAATGTTGATCATATCTTTCTGTCATCACAGCGAATTTCCAGCCCGAATCGGATCAAAACTTAACAAGTAAGTGTCTTGTATTGTATATACCAACGTACCTGGTCACCCTTCCAATAAAGCGCATGATGACCGTCCCGCATTTTACCCACAGGTACATAGCCCTCTTGTTCTTGGTGATCCTTCCGCGGAGGCATCGCAAACGGTGATGGGGTCTCTTAAAGAAACAATTGATTACTTTTCAAGTGTGGTCACCCTTCCAATTATAAGTACTGGGTTCCGATGCTGCACTAGATCAACACAGAGAATCTTCACTAGATAGAGGCAGTACAAGCGGTCAGCGTTCGGAGGCCTAAGTCACCGCAGTCACGCCAGGAACCTCAGGGGCCGTGATCGGCACCATCTCCTACCACCTTCCGCCAAACGCCTTTATTTGCAGAAAACGACAGTAACGAGCATTCGACCGCCATTTTCGCTCAGTAGTCCTAACCAGTAACTGGTTACTTGTCTGAGTGCCCACTATCAAGCAATTTCTCTCCTTGGGCAAACTCGGCCTTCACCAGGCCGTTTTTATGAGTGTTCCTACAGAACTCACTTCCGTCCTTCGCATGATGTTGTGTCTCCATCTCGTGAAGTAATTCATCAGCACGGGCTTTATAATGGACACGGATCACTATCATGATAATAAGGTAAAGTATCATTAAGCCAGTGATAATCGCCATGAATGTTATCAACATGTTTTCTACATCGTACGTTAATAGCACTGAAATCAACAAATCGATTTTTCCATTGGTTTTTCACCTTTAATCAACAACTCTTCATGATCTCTTCTGAAACCGTCTACTCACATCTGCTGCATCCCCTAGTCGCACCTAGAACGCAGGGGGAAGGGAGAGACGGTCAAGACAATCGCAACTCGCCGCTCTGCTGCACGCGACGATGGGCGTTCTCCGGAATTGCGCTAGCCTGTCGAATGGTGTACCGATTTTCTTGTAGTCTACGTCATCGCAGACGTTATGGCTATTTTTGGCTAATTACTATCTTTTGTAGAAACCTACGACTTCAGGACATCGTCATTTGCGGCCGGGACCTCGCACGCGACGCCCACCAAATTACGATTGTCTTGTTACATGGGGAGAGGGGGGGAGTGTGTAGCGCGCGGGCGGTCGCTTCGCAAAGCCCAATTGACCACGTTGCCTACGACTTCTATGGTTTTCCTAGGTGCAAGCTGTCCTATGACTTTTCGCGGAGTAGACATAGCTGGGAGGAGGCACGCGGCTGCTTGAGCCGCACCATGCCTGCCTGTCTGCGTACTCTCACCTAGGCAGTGTCCTAAATAGAATTGAGTTCTTGGCGCATTTATGTGCGGAAGACTGATCGATGGGTGAATAACAAACGTAGCAAGACAGTGAGACACCAAGACAAGAGAAGTCAGGACAAGAGAAGAGAGAGACAAGAGAAGTGATGACATTTTATGGTCGCGCCGCCATGGTGCCCCTCCCCCTCCCCTCTCGCTACCTTTGTCCTTATCAGCTTCGCCACAGCGCGAGACGTGCCCCGCCCACTTTTGCATGGAATGATGGGAAGGAATCTATGGTTGCACTGGATGTATTCGGTAGATCCGAGGAGAGGACAAGGCAGTCGTAATTTATCGCGCTGTCGCGCGCGGGGTATCGGGCGGCGGATACTCTAAGTGCATCAGTTTGTCGACTAGAGCAGCGAAACTCATATGAGTTCAAGCAAAGACTCCATAACGAGCGATTTCCCCATCTCTTAACACTTGAATTCAAATGGCCTCGCCTGTCAGGCGCGGTGTCGCTCGCCACGCCCATCGGCGCGGAATATTGCGATTGTCTTGTCTCATACTCAATCCGAGTTGCGGCTAGGGTAAGGAAAGATGCATTGCGAACGGTGTCGCATGCAATTTAACAAAAGGACCCAACCAGTTTGGCGTGGCTTGCTATGGCCGCCAATTACCTAGGAAATCTCTGCTAGTTGCCGCAATTGGACGCTTTCATTTACACTCGGTTGGGCGATGTATGTGTGAATCGTCTTGCAACAAAATTTTAAACGCAGTTCGCCTTGGTAGAGGGAGGGCATTTTGCTGATTCCCGTCGATTCCTGCCGACGCCTCCTTCGGGGGCTTGTAGGTCCCTGTACAGCTGTGCAATCGCATGAGCTTCGTTTACTCTTGGCAAAAATCTACAAGTTCTACCAGGTGAGATATGTCATTCGAAAGGAACCAGCAAAGGTGCAAAGTGCCCCCCCCCCTTTAGCCCAAAAACGCCTAATACTATTAGGTTGTCCGGAAAGTTCTCAGCGTTTTGTGCACCTATTTTTTGTACATTCACTGCTGATTAAAAACTCATTCTGCCTTGCTTCTCAGTAGCACATCCTGTAGAGAATTTCTTGCGCTATCTGATGGTATAATTGCCGTTTCACCATTGCTTGATAAACCCCCTTTTTTCAAGATTTTTTCAAGCATGTGAAAAGAGCACTTCGGACGATTTTTTTCTTCGACTATAAATTGGGGCAATCCGCAATCGAAACAGCTCAACAAATTAACCAGGTGTGGGCCCAATAGTGCTAGAGAAAGCACTGTGCGGCAATGGCTCAACAAATTTCGTTCTGGAGATTTCAGCCTTGAAGATGAACCTCATAGCGGTCGACCTAAAGCAATATCTGACGAGGATTTTAGGGGGATTTTGGAGGCTGACCCATCCCAAACAGTTCGAGAGATAGCAGAAGAGCTAGGCCTTGGCAAATCCACTGTTGCAGATGGTCTGGAACGCATTGGGAAGGTGAAAAAACTCGACAATTGGGTGCCCCACAATCGGAGTGACCGGCAGGAATCGGCACGTCTCGAGGTTCCTTCTGCATTGCTTTTGCGCAGAAACGACCTGTTTTTGGGCCGAATTGTCACCTGTGATGAAAAATGGGTCATGTATGATAACAGGAGACGTTCCGGACAGTGGTTGGATTTCGACGAACCACCGAGGTAATTTTCAAAGCCGAACCCTCACGAAAAAAAGATTCTGGTCAGGTTGGTGGTCAATCGGCTGGTGTGATCCACTATAACTTTCACCAGGCCAAACCATCACAGCAGAACCCTACTGTGAAGAAATCGACGAATTGTACCGAAAATTTTGTCAGATGCAGCCAACACTTATCAAAAAAGGTCCCGATTCCTTTGCATGACAACGCCCGCCCACACGTTTCACAAATCACTATCCATAAATTGAACGAATTGGAGGTGAAGTTCTACCTCACCCGCCATATTCTCCAGACCTTTCACCAACCGACTATCACCTTTTCAAACATTTTCAGAACTTCCTTGCTGGAAAATACTTCATCAATCAGGACCAGGCAAAAAAGCCTTCGTGGATTTCGTAGATTCTCGACCACCCAGTTTTTTTCTTTGATGGGATTTCTCGACTGGTGTCACATTGGCAAAAGTGTGCTGATTCGAACGGTGCTTGTTTCGATTGAATCCGATGAGTATTAAAAAGTTACGATCGTTTAAAGTGAAACACCCAAAACGCTGAGAACTTTCCGGACAACCTAATATAAAGTAGGAAATCGAATCTGTTCGGGATTCAGTCTGTTTACGAATCTGCTGTGGTCTCGTATTCAAACTCGGGAAGCATTTTTTTCTACTCACTCCGTCCATCCATATACGCTGGATTCTCAACATAGTGTCTTGCCGCTTTATCCAGAGTCGTGGTTTCTGAAATCCAACAAATCTGGGCTAATGCCGTTTGGACTCCAGCAACTTCGGCACCGAGCTCATTTTTAAATTACCTAAGTCGCCAAACCCGCTGAAAATATGTACAAGGGTTACCATCCTGATTACAATTATGACACTCATTCTTGGCGCTGGCGCCAAGGGATGACACTACGATTACCTCTTGGGCTCAGCCTTAGCGGAGCGCAGGTAATCGTAGTGTCATCCATTAGCGCCAGCGGCAAGAGTGAATGTCATATTCGTAATCAGGATGTTAAACTACCCCTACATACAAGTTTTTAGCGGATTTGGTAACTTAGGCAATTTAAAAATGAGCTCGGTGCCGAAGTTGCTGGAGTCCAAACGGCATTAGCCCAAAATCTGCAGTCATGGCGACCCCTCATTTAAGTTGAAGATGAAATGTACGATAGCGCGATGAGCGCAATAGTGTTCGATAAGGATTACGAGAAGATGTGGTCATTTTCACTGCAAACGATAGGGTGTGTGACTGCGGCGTGGCTTGGAGCTCAGCCAGTGCAGGCTCAGGATAGCATCATTGGTGGAAAGTGGTCGCCCCGGCTGCGCTTCCTCCAGTCACGTAAGATACCCTAACTTTGCAAGACGCCCTATCTATGACTATATGTGGTACTTCTGTTAAGAAAGCTGCAGAAAGTAAGGCAGCATTCAGACTTGGCGTCGACGCGCTGTAACGTGTGAAGACGCTCTGCAGCGCCCCAACGCGCGCGCTAGAGTTGCAGAGCTCGAAAGCTATAGACGAGGCAGCCGCGGACGACCAGTGCCGATCAATTTTAGGTTGCGTAACACCTTGGTTCCCCATACTCTTTTGAAACACATGCGCCGCCCGTCTGCGGCTGCGTTCGCGTCTATAGCTCTGGAGGACGCGCGTCAGCGCAAAGTCTGAACGCTACCCATTCGCCATAAACGCCAGAAATATGATTCCACATCAAGCGACAAACATTACTAGAAGTTTTTGAAGAACTCAAGTACTAATGGAATACCTTCTGTTGTCGTGGAGCCTAGAGTCGAGTAGGAGCTGGTGTGGTGAGGTCCTAACGATGAATTACCATTTGTTACACCGACCGCCATGGGCGACGAAGCCGATCATTGAAGGCACACCTTACGATACCTTGTTTTCATTTGGAGCTTTAGTTCCAACTTGATAAGCTCTTTCACTGTTTACACATCTGCGAATGAAATTGCCAGTTTCGATACGTTTCATTCGCCAGTTATATAACCAAGTTCCCCTTCATGTCACGACATTTACAACGTTTTCGGTGACTGCGCCTAGCAAACTGCGCGTATTTATTCGACCATAAGGAACAGCCGCAATCAGCTGGAAAACGGCCGAGGAATCGATTGGAAGGGATTCTGGGCAGGACCAACGCCGCAAGGTGGTTGGAATGGGGCGCGTTTTCCAGGAAAACAACTTGTCTTTGAGCGTTGGGGATCTATTGAGGATTTTGACCTCCGCATGCAAACTGTCCTGGTTTGAACGAAGATATTTTCCTTAAAACTCAACAGTTTGCAAATCTGAAACCAGTGTCGAATACTAGAAGATTTCCTCTTTTCAAAAACCACTTAAGCTGTTTGTGAAGTTTCCGGGATTCATGAGATAATTGCGTTGGGGATTTATTAGGGAGCACTCCGAGCTGCTCGAAAAATCCGTTTTCTGTGTACCGTTTCAAGCGAGCGTACTCGGATATCCAGAAATGCATCTGGAATGCATCCCTTCGTGGAATAGGAGCAAGCAGTAGGTGTTTTATTAGCTTCATTTGTGGATGCGCCATGCCTAGGCTCCCACGCAGAGGTAATGGGATGGTGCAGTTCCACGCAATGCCTGTCTACACGAGCAGATGTGTTTACAGGATTCAGGGAGTTCCATGGCCAACCTACGCACTTGTTTACAGTGTTGTCCGTTGCGGATGATGGGGCGTGTCCGTGTCCGACGCCGCCAGATCTGTGCTCCGCCAATTGCTGACTCTGATAAAGGAGACCAACTGCTGGAAAACGTCTGATACGAACGATATGGTAGTCCTGTCGTTTGTCGAAAAAAAAGACAGGTTGGCTCAGCGCCAAGCGCGATCGCGGACACGCCCCATCATCCGCAGCGAACCAGAGTATGAGTTGTACTGTTTAGCCATATACCTACTTACGAGATGATGTCGACTTATTAATATTTCCAGTTATTTCTGATTAGTTTAATCAAAGAAAGTTTTGTACTATTTTTTTACATATCCGAGTTCTCTAAAAAGCAAGTTTCGCTACACGCTACGCTGCGCGGAAGCTCGGCTTCACTTATGACACCTATTGCGCTAGATCTTATGCGCCATACCGCCGCTTCATTACGACCTCCCCCTCTCTATTCGGCAAAATACAATCCCCGCTGTTGGGGAATCCCCAACAATGATGTGCTCTACGAGCCACCCTAACAAATCTTCTCCCTTTCAGGTTCTCTCTGCAGGGCACATCATGGGTTGGGATTTATGTCGATTCAATACAGACACCGCCCTCTTTTTGGGATGTTGGTACGACCCTCTCAATTTCCTCAGCCCTCTGTCCTTCCTCATCGAATCAGCTGTCAAGCGGGGGGGGGGCATATACTACGTGGAAAGGGAAAGACCCAAAAGGTCACGCCACTTCCACAACGCCAACCGAAATCAACCCCTCAAGATATGATAAGACACGGACCTCGTCGTATGGATTCCCCAACGAACGATGCTTGCGTTCTCACTGCTACGTATAATGCACGTTCTGGCAATCACGGCTGCCCGCTTTTTTACGGACCACAACTTTTTTTATTTTACTGTGTCCCCACATCTGCGAGTTTTTTTTTTTGCATTTTGTGATATTTAAACACTCAGTATCTTATAAAATGTCATTCATTGGGGTACAAGGAAGAGTTATGACCACGAGTACGCTGCTATCGAATTCGGAACAATTCAATGTGTTTCATTTAATGCACCAGGATTCATACATTTATCACAAGGCGGTGTACTTGAGACATAGTTCATCATATTCAGAACGCTTTCGTTCACTCACGTTTTTCAGTTCCACAAACACCGTAGAGCTTGGTGTTCCTACTATCCATCGAAGGTATGTAATGTATGCTTGCGTGACCCATCCCTAGGAATGCGCACGGATCTGGTGCACGTAAGAGATGAGGGAAGGTCGCGCACCAGATGTGAACCATTGACCCTTTCCCCTTCTTGTTCGAAAAACTTTTATGCCAGTGTGACTGCTACCGGCAAACCTATAACTTTACTCCTTCAGTTTTGCTCTGATACACGCGGCCAGGAAAACGTTATCCACTGTGAAGCCATCTATGATTGCGACATGGACTCATGGTACTTCTACCAAGTGAGTTTTTGAGAAAATATGCTCAACCCTTTTTGATTTTTTCATCTCATAATGTTCATTCTTTCTGCTACAGCTGATTATGAAAATGATCATGAGCCATAGTCGTCTCGACAAGTGTTTTATTAAAGAAAAAAGACAGTGTCAGGAATTCTGTCTCGCAAATATTCTGATTGGCTTTGTAAAGAACCTTGTTGAAGCCGGCAACGTATCACTGTGTGGCTTGGAGTATTGGGGAGCTGGGAGTGCGTTCATACTTTGCGTCAGCGTTTTGAGCGACTGGGAAAGCATAGGTATCGACCTAGCGTTTTGAGCGCCTGCCAGCGTTCTTAGCGACTAAGAATGTATAGATAACGACGATTACCGTTCGCAACGCTGGATGGATACGTATACTTTTCTAGTCGCTCAAAACGCTGCCGAAGAGTGTGAGCGCGTTCTAACCTCGACTTGAATCTGCTACAAGGGCATTTTGTGTTTTCATTCAGCATGCGCTATTCGATATTTTTCTTGTTTTTTTTTTACTTTTGCCATGATTTACAAAATGCCCCCGTAGAGGGCACGGGCCCAACCTCGGCGCTCTAGGCTTCATTTGCTGGAACTTTACTTTAATAATGAACCTGATACTGTTGAAATTTACCCTTTTATGTTTGGCAAATGATCCCAACAGAGAAGCTCTTCGTTTTCGAACAATTAGACCTCTGATCATGTTTGAAATTTTATTCCAGACCTCCGCTTTTTCCTACCGATCAAGCAGCATCTGAGTTTCTTGCAATGCTGGACGGTGGATTCCTTTTCGCATACTCTGTGGTAAGTTCTAGCTCGTAACAGTTGCTATCAACTAGGTATGAGTCATTCGATGACGGTGTTCAATCTAGACTTAACACTGTGGCCACCACACGAGTTCTGAATTTTATGGTTGAAGGGTCTGTTTGGAGGTGGTATACTGGGAGATCGTTACAATCCTCGTGTTGTTTTATCGATTGGAATGTGGTTATCAGCGATTGCAGTGAGTCATCTGAACTTTGTTTTGTTTTCCACGGTATTTTTAGAACTGTTGCTTTCAACTTGGCGCAGTTCGGCAACGGAGGAGGGCGGGGAGGGGGTATTTTGCACGTTTGCCGCTTCACGTTATCGTGTCGAGCCATCAAATAGAGATTTGTGAAATCTAGTGAAGTCGTGAAGTGATCGCAGTCAAAGTTTGTAGAAATTAGTAGCCAGCTCTTGTAAAGCAATGAACACAACAGCAAAATGCCCTTCCTCCACCTCTCACTCGTCGAACTGCGCCGGGCTGTCATCTGCCTCCTACATTGCTTGAATAGCACTTTCTTTGAAGTGGTTATGGATATATGTAAGATATGAATGGCATGGCTCCGTGCAAGTAAACCCTATAGTAGGCGTGATCCCATATCAATGAAGCTACTTCGTCTCCCGAGTTATGCACATGTCCTGTCTGACTGTAAATTCATTTTTAGCGTCCCATCATGTAAACATAGATAAAAGTATATGATTTTTAGCATCCCATCATGTAAACATAGATAAAAGTATTTCATTTTTAGCATCCCATCATGTAAACATAGATAAAAGTA
>MU916064.1:0-12619 GCA_036418165.1 Cooperia oncophora
GAGAATAAACAACACACGTCCCAAAACAGGATGTTCACCAATCCGAACAACTTTCCAATCAACTGCGAGCTAGCATTGCCATGGCTAAAACGCAATCTTGTTAAAGGCAGTTGGGACAATAATTTGGTACTCTGTCTAAAATGGTAGCAGGGTGCTAAATAGTGGGAAAGTGGCGAAAAAGCAAAGTGAAGCGGTCGAAAACTTGCAAAAAAGCTTTGTTCTACAGGCTCAGAAAGTGACTTCGGACGAGTTTCCCGCTGGCATCGTGCCAATGATTGCTACGGCAGACACGGCTGCATGCTTACATCCATGCAGCACTGCAGTCGTTTCATATTAATTCCTTCGCTTCATATTTTACTTCGCAAATAAAGCGATAGGAGCACTGCGATTGGTCGGACATTAGTGGGCGGGGGCGAGTGCGGTGGGTATCCGGGTCGGTATGTTGAAGCATGATAGGGCACTGTAAGGGTACGTTCTTTGGAAAGAGCGCCGATTCAGTCCTGCTAGTCGTATTAGCTCTACATGTCTTGAAGATCTATCCAACTTACACTGCCGTTACAATCCAATAAATGCTGCCGAGTTTGTTAGGCGTTCTTCCGACGATCCAAGCATTCCTTCGTTGATAGGGAGAACCTTGTCCCCACCGTTCGACCATTCATTGAGGGTGGTGTTCTACTTTGATCTTTTTCTCTGACTTTGATAGCAGAAATTTTTTTTCCGAGTCGGACGCTTGCAATTTAGTTCCGACATTCCACTGGGTTGGGCCACAAGTAATGGCTTTTTTCGTAACTTTTCCTCACAATTTTGGGCTAAAGATGAAACATTTTGCCACTGATATTCGTACTGTTTCGCAGGGAATTGCATGCCCTATAACATGGTCCCTTTGGTTTTTTTATAGAGGATTTTGTTCCTACTAATTTTCAAGTGCTCAAACGGCAGTGTATAGGTCGACGAAATTCAGAATTGCGGGCAACCCCTATTTTGAACATACATCTTGTTGAAAGTCATGTCTCTTAAAAATGCTTATAATTCGAAGGCAGTTGGCACGATAAATCCCCCAAGACGACTAGGATCAATACTCCTGGCAGGATAGAATTCCGCGACCCTGGGCAGGCGCTGCATAGCGGTTTCCCCGAGGAAGGTGCCCTTATAAGGGCCCTATCAAGCCACAACTTTACGTCCCAAACGCCCGCCACGCCCGCCCGCCCACAAATGGACGACCTGACGCTCTAATCGATTCATTTGCTAAGCAAATTATGAAGCGAAGGGATTGGTATGAAGCGGCCGTGATGCTGCATGGATATATGAGTACACATATGCAGCCGTACCTTCGGTAGCGGTTATTGGCAAGATGCCTACGGGAAACTCGTCCAAAATTGATTTTGAACACATTGAGAACGGAGGCTCTTTCTTCGCAGGATTTTGACCGTTTCACTCCGTTCTTTCGCCATTTCCCCACTATACAGCGCCCTACTAGCATTTTAGGCTAAGTAGGAAACCATCGTGCCAACTGCCTTTAAGCGATTCAAGGTTTCAGTTCTTACTTCACAGACAAGTATCGAACCTAATGCCTTATCGAGTAAATATGAAGTGAGAGCTTAGTGAATCACATTTTCACGGATTTTCACACCAAAGAAATCGGGAATCGGAGCAGTAGATGTCGTCGATGGTTTTCGCTTTCTTATTGAGCATCACCTCCACTTGATGGGAACGTTTGAAGGTAGAGCCCTCGATCACTTATAATTATCTGAGCTCTTAGGGAGAGCTAGTGTGGACTGCAGCAAACTTGTGGACTGCAGCGAACTTGTATAAGTTTCATTTCAGAAAATGTTAAAGTAGCGGGGGTTGGGCGGGAGGTTGGTCAAGTGACCCCGCCCACGTTGATAGATCCTCAGTCATGTTCGTTTGCATGCTCTCTCGCTGCTTTGTGCTTTCGCCCGATATCAATGTCGGTTCCCTTAGCACAAGTGAAGCTTTATTTGGAGTGTTACGAAAGTTTTCCTCTCATTTTTTCTTCCGCGAGCAAGTCAACACATAAACTTCAGTTTCCAATCTCGCTACTCATGGAATGTTCGCTGACTCAACACGTAGCCCGCCTTCAAAACTTGGTGGATGGGTTCAGACAGATCGCTAAGAGGCCGCCCAATGCGGTGCACATTTAGAAGGTCCGAATTCCCACCTTTGAGTCGGATAACGGTTAGGACTGCCACGAGAGGTCAGCCTGCCGGCGGTCAGCCAGAGGCGGGCCCCGCGATGTTTTCGCTATGTGCGCGGCGTTTGCATAGTCCATTAGATTTCCAACAGTCTGCTTTATTACTTGCAGGTGTGAAAACTATGAAAGGAGTGGGCCCGATGTTCAACTATTAGTATAAAACAATGTCCATTTACATAGAAATAATATTTAGAGAATACATCAGCAATCTACAAAAATTCACTTTAGGGTGAATCCTTCTTTTGCACTCCTTTGCAAGGTATTGTAAAGGCCTAAGATTTGCGGCCAGACGGGAAAAGTAGGTAGTATTAAGAAATACAGCAATCCGTTGAATAAATACAGCTGCCATTCAAAAATATTGACGTCCCATTGAATATTCTGGTTTGGCAAAATGCCAAGCAGATTTGCGTGATGCCAGAACTATGTGAAGGGACCGGGATCTTAATCGCACGACTGTATGGGTCTCGTCCAATCACGGCAGCAATCGCCGCGCGCGGCGAGGCTGCCGTGATAGGCAGCCGCGAGTCCTAACCTACACCCCATTCTATAAGTACCATGACTTTGAACACTCCTGCTTTCACGCATGACATGTGGCTCACCCACCGCAGAGTCCCGTCTCTTGAACAGGCTCATCCCCTGGCCGCAACATGTCTTTTGCACCTCTTGATGCCTCGGCGGCCGCAGACCTTTATTGCTCAGCGCTTTGGCCGTTTCGCGCCAGACCCCGTCCTCCCCGACTGATGCCGTTTGGGCGCGCTCAGTTTTGGCTGCTGGCTCATTTATGAGGTGCTTAGATCACCAAATCCGCTGAAAATGAATGCTGGGTATTGTAACATCCTGATTACAAATACGACATTCACTCTTGGCGTTGGCGCTGATGGAGGACACTACGATTATCTTCTGGGCTCAGCTTTAGCAGAGCGCAGAAAATGATTAGCGCCAACTTCAAGAATGAATGTCATATTCGTAATCAGGATGTTAAATAAGTCCTGCATGCGAGTTTCCAGGATTATTGTGGCTTATGCACTTTTATAATTGAGCCGCAGCCACCTCAAGCAATGACAGACAGCTACCCCCCCTCACACCAAAAACTCTAGGTTGTCAAGCAACCCGGGGTGCGAATGTACTCACGATCACAGCGCTCGTGCCCATTTCTGCGATTGGGAAGCAACGCTCTATACCGCAGAAACATGGGGACCTTAACATAGGAACACAGGTACCGTAAGACGCCAGAGTAAGGAAAATATCTAGGAATGCAATGAGTTCGAGCCCGCTTCTTTCATCGCCAGTTAGCGGTCACAGACCAATGTTCTATTTGAATGCACAGATTATAACGGCACTCACATAACGGTCATTGGTGCCACCCAGAGAGTGAACACAAGAAGTACGCCAAAATTAGCCAGAGTGTGGGAGAAGCACAGCAAGCCGAACGAATTCCTCAGCACTGGATTGTATCTAACGGTCAGCATGGCCGCACCGTTTGACAGTAATCCGAAAACGCCCACCTGAAATCGGAGAAATCAGAATCTGGCTTATAGATTAGAGCAGATACCAGGCCTTCAGGGGCTCTGGTAAGAGAAAGCTGCGCTGCAACTCACAAGATTCCAACAATCGCCGAAACGGCATATGTCGATTGCAAAGTTGACGGGTGCATCGCTTCACACTTGTGGAATTGAACATCTGCTAGAAAAAAGCTTGTCAAGTGTTGATCTTTGGGAATAGGCTATCTTATCGAGCAGAGCATTTGAGAGAGTTTGTGCATAGATTGCAAAGGGACGATCCTATAGCGCTGAAGGACAAAGAAACTGTGCACATACAGTGTTTTTCGCTGCGGATGCTGGAACTCAGGGGGAGGGGGTAGCCCCAGGGCCAGCTCGCTCCCACCATTTGGGGTGAAGTAGAGGCAAATGCAACAGCTGGGTGGAGGACGGCTGACGCCCCTGCACAAAACCCATTGTCATTCCCGCCCTCATGCTAACGAAGACGACTATACTTTTAAAATTTTTCAAAATTTAGCCAGGACAGAGGTATTGTGCTGGTGTGGGTAGTAGCTAGTAGTCTCTCCGCTTACCACCGTCACTACGCCCGGATTCCACAAGTCAAGTCCGTACCTTGTCTTATGGTGGGATCCCGTGGGGTGTTGTGGTTTACAACAATCTATCTTAATATTAGCAACCCGAGATGGAGATTTTGCTTGAGAATTATCGTGTGAAAAAGCGAAAGTAGCATATAACTAGGACGGGGTAGCCTGCACGGAAACTTATTCTTTGTTCGAGAAACTGTTCAGGGACCATATTTGTTCAACAATCACGTTTGCACCAAGAAAACCTGGCTTCCCTTCGGGGCTAATAAACCAAGACCACATATGAAAGGTGAAGTGAGTGCGCTGAACTAAAAAGGCATTCAAGTAAGGTTATCGGACAATTCTAAGTTAGAGTGAAATGCGTGAGACAAAAGCTTTCCTATTTCTCAGGCTTCTCACCACATAATTTGGAAACCGATGTCAAACCTCATCTTTTCCATACTAACACGAAACTATTCGTGAAGGAGCATTCAAGGGCTGCTTCTGCGAAAATGAGAAAACGCTGTGCGAAAAGTTCCCAATTGAAAGTTTGTTAGCGTTCCTTTGCACAGAAAGCACGTCTCTCCCTTCAGGCAAATGTCTTTTCCTTCCACACCGTAGTTCTAATTTCGCACAAGAAGCTCTTTGGATACCCCCTCAATGCTATGAGCGCGTTATTCTCGACCCCGCTTCTCACGGGACCCACTTCACACCCGGAAGGAGGATCCGGGTGTTGAAGGGTCCCGGTGAGAAGTTTTCCATGAGAGGGAGGGCCAGTCGGATCGGCCGGCGAAGCCGGCCGAATGGTCGAAAAAAAATTGTTTTGAGAATTACCGCACTTCAGTGCTTGTATATATCCCCCAGAAGACAGTCAGCAAAATTTTCTATACCGCAATCCCGTCACTGATGAGGAAGCGCAGAATAAATGGCACCAACCATTTGGTATATTTGGTATACTCCCTACGGTTATTCCTAACTAACTTCATCTGCCCAACCATTGCTCAGTTTCACTTACTCCCCATTTCCTGGAGTTTTTCGGATATGTTTTGAGGGTTTTTGTCCCCGGCACCGTTCACTTCGGCGAACGCCCTGCCCATCGCGGGTGTGACTCCCTCATTTCATCCGCCAACTGACTGCTTATCGTTTCCCACAATTTCCGCTCTCCGGGATCTTCTGGAACCGAATTACGAATTTTTGAAAGTTCTGTAGCGAGCACCGCCCACCTATAGCACGCCTCGCCCATTTTGTCCCCGGCACCGTTCACTTCGGCGAACGCCCTGCCCATCGCGGGTGTGACTCCCTCATTTCATCCGCCAACTGACTGCTTATCGTTTCCCACAATTTCCGCTCTCCGGGATCTTCTAGAACCGAACTACGAATTTTTGAACTATGTAGCTCACAACTGTGCGCATGCCCCGCCCACAGTGGGCGGGGCTTAGCTCAGTTCATGTGTGTTCCGTACATCTTGACCCATGCCCTACCCAACCCACCCTTGACCCGCCCCCTCCAACTGGCTCTTCAGGTGATTCCGAATTTCCGGACAGACAGACAGACAAACAGACGTTGCCGTTTATATATAGTAGGATCCTACCAGCCCAAACGAACTGAACGCGGCTGTAGTGTCAAAAAAAAGTTTGATGTATAATATTCAAATAATGCTGCCATCGGTTTCTATAGAGCGCGTGCTCTCCTGTGCATGTATAGATTTCTTGTGAAGGATATCATTCTTTATGGGGAAGTACATATACCGTCCACCATACCATGCTCTAGTTCTCTACAACTTCAGCCAATATCTACCTCGTTCACCACTGAGAACCGTGTATTTGCTCACTAAACCGCTTTAGCCCAAGACAAGTTAAGAAACCAGTATTTGAGACTATAGATCAGCGAGAGGATCTTATGGGCAACAATGAAGTATTGTACCAGAGACAGGATACGATTGGGCAAATTTGCTATGTATGAAGGTTTAAAAAAATAAAGAGATTGAGGCGAGTGATAGGCGTGGTCACGGAACTGGAGCTTTTATGCCTGGCCTTTTCCAAGAATTGAAGTTTAGACCATGGGGAGAACTACAAAGCGACCACAGATCGGCTGAGAAATAGGGGTCCAAACAGGCAGTCTGGAATCCCTCAGGGTCAACACCAGAGGATGCTGATTTCGTTTAGCTAGTCATCAAGTTTTACCGTCTATCATCAAAAAAGCAGCTTCATTTTTACTACTTCTGATTTATGGTCTCGCTTAAGTTTTCATTTTAGTAGAGGTCTTCAGCATCATTGGTATCAGTTGAAACACTCCAGCTCGTGCTTGGACCGTACGAATAATTTCTTGACGTCGTTTTGGTGTTTTACCAATGAAAGTACTTGCACGTGTAAATATTTATTACGACGTGCTCGTACCGAACCGTATAACCGACATAAATGCACTAAAAAGTAGGCTTATATACAGGCGGTGCTGGGCGCAGGTATCGTCAGATGGCCGCCCCCCCGGGGTCACTTAAAATATAGAGTTAAAGAGTAGCCGCGCACCGCCCAAGAGCCACGGCAATTTAACTAGAGCATCCAGCTGAATGGCAACTTACGATACCGACCAGTCATGCCTGACGCGTATGAATCTTAAGGACGAGCCCCACACCGACACGCGCGCCCCAGCCAGCCGACCAGTGGTTATCTTGGGAGCAGTACGCGATTGAGTTCGCCGGCGAATGTGTTACCACTTCACTCTGATAGGGTGACGCTGTAATATACTACTTGAGGGTTGTGAAATCACAAGCAGTCGCCGGTAGCCACTCCCACCGGCAACTCTACTCTGTACGAGTTCATGCAGACGTCTACCTCAGAGGGGTAACCAAGCCTCCGGGGCGGTGCATGTTGACGATGGGCGGTTTCTGTTAATTTTATATTTCCTGAATTTCTTTCTTTGCTTAGTGTCGAAATTGACAATGCCCTTGCTTTTTTCACTTTGGTTTATGATAAGGAATTACGATTTTGCATGTTCGCGGACTGCTCGGCTTTGATGCATGAATTTCGTTCATTTTTTCGAACCTTCCAGGGCGAAAAGCGAAATTGTCCTTGACTTTTTCACTTTTTGTTATATGTAAACCCGATTTGCAATTGTCTGCACTGTGGCTTTTGATGCAGGTCGATTATCACGTTTATTTTTTTCTGAATCTGTTCAATCGTGCTCATGGCCCCGCACCTGTTTTATAGCTTACGTCTGCCCAGAGTGCGATACCATTGTGACCCGAGTATGTCTTCTGTGCTCTTCGGTTATTGATCCCGGACACTTTTTCTTACAACAACCCACACATCCCTCGTTTTCGTCGTTGTCCCATCTCGACATGTATATGATACGCTCACTTGGACCGGTGGGCGCGTGTGATCGACGTCACTGCGTGTGACTCGGCTGTGACGCGACTGGTCATCGCAGTTGGCCGGGTTTAGGCGTCACAGCGAGTCACGACCACGCCCACCGTCTGCAATGATGCACGTACTTGTATATGATACGCTTGATATATGTCAAGGTATCAAGGATTATCCCAGTGACCTTGCCGGAAACCTTGTTAAGAAGTGTATGTGTTTTTTACATGAACCAAAGAACAGCGTATGAAGATCCACCTACTAATACTGCCAAGCCACGAGTCTTCAGCGATATTGAATAACTTCGCTAATTACATTAAAATAAAAGCCTAAAAAAAAGCAGACAAATTGCAATTTCGCTAAGAAAGATTCAGAAAAAATGGTGACGAAACACATCATTAATAAGGCGGGAACGCGGCGAACGCGGACCGAGAAACGACTCAAAACACAACGATTTCAACACTTATTATCACAGGCCGAATGATACCCATACAAACATCAGTGTTCTCAACACCTCAAATCACTATGAGTCATTTGATCGTTTGACGATGGTACGGCGTATTGCCCACTGATGTGGTGCGACTACACGCGCCACATTTCACTACGAGAAATCGATGTGTTTTGTACTCTCCAGCTCTCCCATAGTCTCTACTCCCTGCCGCTGCAAGCGCTAGCAAAACGCTGGTGCCGCTGGAGAAACGCTGGTGAAGCTAGATCGATATGCATCCTCTGCTCGTCTTCGGCAGCTGCCGCGGCGTACGCCTGAGAAAGCGGCTACGTACAGCGTGCTCCCCAAAAGGTGATAACACGCAGCCTAACATAAACGCGACCAGGATGCCGCCTGCACCGCCCGTCCGCCACTAATGTCTCGACCAATCCCAATAGCCTATCTGCCGCTTTAGTTTAGTGAAACGGTAAAACATGAAAGCGCAGAACAGGGAAGTGATATGAAGCGGCTGCCCAGTTGCTGCCCTATGGGATGGGAAAGCATGCAGCCGTATCCACCGTAGCGTCACTCATTGGCACGATGCCAGCGGGAAACTCGTCCGAAGTCATTTTCTGAGCCCGTAGAACAAAGCTTTTTGCAACGTTTTCGGAACTGCTTCCTTTTGCTTTTCACCCGTTTCCCTCCTTTTTTTTCCACAGTTTAGCGCCTGCTTACCTTTCTAGACAGGTACCAAATATTATTCCCAACTGTCCTGTAACCAAGGACTGTCACGTTTTAGCCATGGGCAATGCTAGCTCTCGCAGCTTGATTGAGGGCAATCAGTTTGTCGGATTGTGGCTGAATATCCTTGTTTTGGGACGTGATGTTGTTTATTCTCATTCTGCAATACTCTAGAAATCGTCTCAGTCGCTATAACAGCACTGACCTACCACAAGCATTGTCTGTCTCACGCTTGCAGAGATATACCATGATAGTTTCTTTGCTCAATGGCATTCCTGGTTCCTCTCGGGTTCTCTGCCACATTATCACCATATTGTCTGGAGTAAGCTTGTCTCCTCTGCACAAATATTTACATCCCATTTGATAATCTGATAGGGCGTATGCAGCGCGACGCGACCTGTTGGTTGCAAGCGTGCAAGCCACGGCGGTCTATGTTTTTCACACGCAAACATGATTTCGTCGCGCTAGATACTCGCAAAATACAAAATCCAGATGAAGAAAGTGATGCCCTCGTGTACTCAAAACTTGGCTGCACAATTCGGACCCGATGCGCCCTTACGGTGATTGGGATCACGATGTAATAATGGCCAAAAAAGAATAGAAGAACATAGAAAGAGAGAGTGAAGATCATCAAGAGAACTAGAACATTAACTATATTTTAGGTGGCATCCCATTGCAAACCGTGCGCCGACATTTAGGAGCGAATGGCAGAAGAACGCAAAGGGAGATAGCAAAAAGGCTTAAGCGGGCATGAGTTATACCAG
The DNA here is from genome assembly GCA_036418165.1 of Cooperia oncophora. Lineage (NCBI taxonomy): Eukaryota > Metazoa > Nematoda > Chromadorea > Rhabditida > Trichostrongylidae > Cooperia > Cooperia oncophora. The sequence goes on from MU916064.1 coordinate 9,563, forward strand.
GTTGTAAGGCTAGTACCCTTTAGCTATGTATCTGTGAAATTTGGCAAATCTACCCACAGAGGAAGTTCTCGAGAAATTGAAAACAAGCCTGAGTGGTGAAAATCAGTGCCGGATTTTCAAATCAGGCGTCATAACAGGAACGCTGCGCTTGTTTCCATTTGCACCTGCGCCAAGACTTTAGTAAAGAATGATGTAATATGGTGTTCTCGGAGTAATAATGTTTGGAGGTTTGGTTCAGGAGCCCGAAGAAGGAAGAAAGGAGGAAATTTGTTGTTGTGTGCGGTTCCATAATGTTCATCCTGCACAAAAAAAGGGTGGATGAAGTCAAGCGCTGAATATCTGATCACAGAGCCTGGACCCTTGTCGAGCTTCCCCGCGAGTCTGACATCCCAGCTGCAACTGCTGCCCGAGTTATGTCCCGATAAATTGGGCGATAGGGTCAAGAGACGAGTTTGGGTATCAACACTCTCTGTACAATTAAACCTGCCTCTTCCACTGCCGCTATGCTGCATGCTGAGTACCTGATTTTCTTGCGCCATAGGAAGCTTCACCGAATCGCGAGTACCATCCATGCCAGGAGCATAATGTCTCAGCGAATGGGATGTCATTACGACTACGAAAAGCGCACCCCCGCCCTATGTAAAATACGGGCGGTGGACTCGGATTCCTCGACCAAAGACTCTATAAACATCGATCAATTTGTGTTGATTTTCATACTGAGAAGCTGGCCGCAGTCCTACCATGTAAGAGATTACATTTGGGCCTCAATTGCAAGGCCAATGATAACCATTCACTCCAGACGATTTCAAGAGATTGCCCACACTGTAATCTATTCTATGCGCCTCTCCTATATGAGCGGCTAATAAAATCGATTCGTCTGTGTGTTGGCCCACCGCCATCGAAATATTAGAGCGTATTCCTCGGGCAACAGAGTGTCTCTGGTGGCAGAATGTGCAGAAGTGCTAATCACTGAGTTCGTTGTTTCTCAATACACACCCTAGTGCCAGACTCCGAGTAACTGTATTGTAGGGCAGTGCTGGGGCACAAACAATACTGAGACCTCGCCCCATTCGCTCAACATAAAGCCGTTCCAAGTGTTCTCGTCAGTGTGAGGGTACTTTTCGACGGCAAACGTCACAACGTTTTGTCATTCGCCGAAATTGGCATCAACAGCAATTTACTCACACTTGTTGAAAAACGAAGGTACCAGAGGTCCAAAGGCTTTCGGGGCACTGGGAGCGGGTCATTGGTGAAGGATTACTTAACTCAAAGCTAAAATATCACTTTTCTATCTATTCTCCTCTTTGTTTTATTCAAATAAAACCAGCGGCACGTTTGAATGGGATGACCTAATATAATAACTGAAGGAGCAAAGTCTGGAACGTCTGTTTGAAAGGCAGAATTCCTTGCTTAACTTTCTATCCATTCATGCATCAATTAATACATGTTTTAGCTAATGCTTGTTTCATTTACTATGACCCGATAGAATGGGTATGGCTATTCGCTGACACTGTATGTGGCTATATCATCTCTACCTACACTGATTGCTATACCAGTCTGGCCGTTGTCAGCGTTATTGTTTTCCTGGATTGTATCACCCTCTTGATGCTAAGGAAGAGCGTCAAAGTACGTCAGTGAAGTTTGTTTATAAATGAAAAGAATGGAAATCGGCAGCACTCGCGTGCCCAACCTTTCAAGGGCGGTTCCACAGCCGCCCTTGACAGGCTGAGGCTGTCAAGGGCGTTTACTTATTTCAGATGATGAAAGTTCAAAACCATGACACGGCATCTTCGAATTGTGCTATTCGCAGAAGGCGTCACACCGAAGTCCGCTTTTTCTGGCAGGTGAGCTTCTTTCTTTTTCCAAGCAGAAGCCTTTTGAATTTTTGGCTAAACTTCTTTCGTAGCAGCGCTGACCCTGTGATTTTTGAATCAAGCTGATTCGCCTTTTATCACCATGTATCACCTACAGCACCGGTTGTTCGGTTGATCAGCAAGTTTCTTAGAGGAGCGGTCCGCGATGACCTATGAAAATGCAAGAGGTTATGTGGGAAGGTAGTGCGGTCCGGAGTGGACAACCCTGTGCCAGTTTCGCGGCGGAAAGTTGTACGGTAAAGGATTAAGGCGCAAAGTTGCTTCAGTGGTACATCCCTTTTTCCAGTGACTCCGCCTCCAGACTCCGCCTCCAAAGTCGGCCTTCCAGCCAAAAGTAATGCTCCCGGGCAAGTATCATGGAGTGGATGCATTCAATGTCTCTTGTAGAGTCATAGGGTTCATTACTGGGAATCAGCCGACGGGAATCGTCCCAGTGGCATTTTCTCTTCATAGATGGTTCACTTGGCGAATTTTCTTCCATATTTCTGCAAAATCACCTAGGCTTTTTACCGCGGACCGTGCCTTTGAAAACAGCCCCCGCGCTTGAGTACATATAGTCGTCCTTCCTTGTGCAAGTAGCACAGCCCAAGCTAGAGACTGTCCCACTCTCGCGACTCCACAGCGAGCGAGGAGCGAGCTACAGCTGCTGAAAGTTCTAGTTCTAACGCCCGCCCAGTTGGACCGCCCACTTGCTAGATGCCCTCTGACGGAGGCCGCTCAGTTGTTCTTTGTTGGGGCGGTTTTTGATGACCGCGCTCGTGCCCATGAATGATTCTGCTCTCCTTTATTACATTTTATTTATTGGAGCACATACAGTCAACTCCAACCCATCTTGCAAGGTAAAACGCGTAAAAATCACGAGCGACCCAATTTTCGTGGTGCAAAAGCTCGACGCACCACACTACACTAAAAGATGCACGCTACGTAACCCTAAATTCAGACGCCGAGTTTTTGAAAGTTTCTTTTCCTTTTCAAGAGTTTTTCTTCCGTGTTTTTGTTGTTTTTCGTATTCTTTTCATTGCATTGGATGATACCCACTACTGGGAGATGTGATAAAGGAATTTGTGAGCCAGGGGTTGCACAGAGACCGCAGGAAGGTGTGACTGCCAGGGAGCGATTTTGTTTATAGTGTTCTTGAGGACTCTTCTTGCTTTTTTTCTTCTTTGGGGAATTACTCTTCAGC
>MU916065.1:5803-16108 GCA_036418165.1 Cooperia oncophora
CTTGTCACTGTTTCCCTGCTTCATGAACTTAATCTCATCTTGCAGGAGCAGTTCGCTGTCATGCCCGAAAAGTCCACTAGTGATGAATCTTCACGGCCAGAAAGGCGGGTGATGTATCGAGACAAGCGGCGCCCCTGCTACCTAGCCTTCCTGGAACGGAACGTATTCGATCGCCTACCTTGACCTGTGCTCTGGAAAGCGGTCGGGGAACGGAACGTATCGGAAAATCTGGTCTTTACTGTGAACGACATCGATGATAGGGCTAAGGTAACTGGAATCACCCTTAAGGGTTCACAAAGGATTTCAATATCGCTGTTAGGGTACATCAGAGATAAATTTTGATGATCGTTTTTCTTGCCCAACTGTGGGTTGTCATGCTAAAGGAACTCATAAAGGAGTCATTCAAAACCAGCCTCTGCACAGACGACATTGCCCTTTCAGCGAATAGCAGAGAAGAAGACAAGGGCAATGTAACAAACTGGTGGGATGTGTGCGCTGAGGACGGACTCTAGCTGAAAGTGAACAAGACTAGTTCTGAGCTTCGAAGTCCACGGCGAGACGGCGAAAGCATGCAAGGGCAGAACACTTTCAGTACCTGGGCAAGAGCGTAAACCAGGCGGTAAAACGGTAAAGAGCTCGAAGCTCAGTTCAGCTTGGGTGACCTTTTGAGAGTCCGCAGGCATTTCTGCGACCGCACCTGTTCGACGCTCATAGGCGATGTACCAGGAAGTGAGTGGGCCGACGGTGCTCTACGGCAGCGAGGTATGCAGAAAACATGAAAGGTAGCACTGCTCTGCTGGAATGCTGAGATGGATCGGTGGCCAGACACGACAAGGCAGAGTAAGAAACGAATACGTGGGGCGGTCACAAAGACGGCTCAGATCTGAGTGAAGGCGTGAGAACAGCGACTGCGACGGTGCAGGCACTTCCTTAGGAGACCTAAGGACCACGCGCTGAGGGAAGTGTTGGGCTTCGGTAGAGGGCACCACGAGTAGCTCCAAAGAAAAGGTGGAGGGGCGTCATTGTAAAAAGGCTCTAGTGAAGTGAATGCTAATCGTAACGCTCTGAGTGGGAACTGAATGAACAGTCCTGACAGTGGAACCGCGGAACCTGCAACGGCGCGGGACTAACGCTAAAGAGAGGAAGAGGGCTGATAGGGCTGAACGTACATAATCAGAACTCACATTTTGGGTTGGCTCCCATTGAGGTCAACCAAGGCTCTCATACCTTTAAAAATCATTAATCCTGATTACCTGTCTTGAACGCAGGTCGTTACGCACGTGAAACACATTAGGGAAGTCGTATTTTTCCCGCTAGGGAAGGGGTCGTATTTGGTCGTTGCTCCTTCCCCCCTCCGCTCGACGGGAAAACTTTGGGTGAAAAACTGGAAAGTGTGGGAAATTGGTAGATAGGGATCGGAGAAGAAGGTGGTAGTACCGAGACCACCATTCAGGTGGGGGAGGGAGTCGTACTGACACCTTCTCTCGGATCGGAGCCGTACCTACACCACCATTTCCCACATCACGATGCTGTACCGCCATGTAGAAACGCTCTTACGAATTGAGATGAGAACAAGGTAGGAAAGTACTACAACGACTTGAGCTTCGCAATTAGTACATCGCTTTACTAGTAGATCTGAGGACTAATTAATTCAATTTCAAATACGGCCAACTACACCCACAATTTGAAGGAACTTTAGTATCCTCTGATTAGCAGATGTCTCGCTATCACGGAAATCCTCTGCTGTACCAAACAATGGAGCTTTCTGATCTCACCAAATCATCGCCTGGGACATGCTCTTTCTGATATCATCTTCTTTCCCACCAAGTGCGCCCTAGATGAATGACGACAAGGAAATTCACTTAAGATATTCTTTGCCGCTGATCAGACGCAGCCTCGCTACAACAGCTTTTCCTGACCTGGACTCTATCGTCATGGTATTTCGTTTCGTGGGTTTTTCACATTTCCAGTTTGGTTCCGCTTTCCAAAAAACCACTGCCTTCTTATCTATCTTTCTGACGCCTAATGTGGTCACATGCCGCAAGGCTTTTTTCTTCAGTCGTGTTGTTCATTGGGTCACACCAAGATTTTTTCGGTTTCAAAAGATCCATTCGAGCATGTAGCGCTTTGAGCTTTAGAATTGATTGTGATAAACGCGGCAAGTTTGGGTGGTTGCGAATCCACTAGAAACAATCTTGGAGACAATTTTCCGATGTTTTCCTGCTACACAGCAGATCCCAGGGATGGAGTCGAAGTGGCTGCGCACTTCGCTTAGCGTAAGACTCCGTGCTAAAGGGAGATTTCCATTTGATTGTGGTGTTGTCCTCACTTGAAATGGGCGATGCGATGATTGCAACTGTTCTGAAACTGCGCATCTCCAATCGCAGCTCGCCACATTTACTTGAAGTACGCAGCCAAGCACGGGATATGAACTGCTAATGTGAAGTTCTTAAAAGTAAAGGAATATCGTTTCACATTAAAATCTGCTCTTACTGCGGATCGTGTTAAAGGCATAAGGCCCGATTATTTTTACCTTGCTTGAAAAAAAATGGTACGGGGTGCTTATAATAGTGGGGCAATGACGAAAAAAAGCGAGCCATTAGGCGCCACCAATATGTTTTATGACGAGTTTGCTGTGGTGCCAAGAACCGCTTTGGAACAACTGCACATATGTATTCATATATCCATGCAGCAACAATTAATATCAATGGTTCTTCTTAAGGAGAACGCACCGTGGAAGGTGTGAATTTGTCCGCCAAGCACTTGGCGCGGCGGTGAAGATCCGGCGTCCAGGTCATCATGCCTGAGCTCAAATAGGACGCCTGTAGGGATAAAAATGCGCCTCTGCAACCCTGTTTAGAGGCGCTGGATTCTGTTTTGCATAGGCTATTTATTTATCCTAAACCCCCCAACTGTGGATTCAATCTAACCACAGGTAATTGCCTTCGAGGAGTACCTGGTTTTCTGATGTTCAGATGTTCGGCCTCATCTCTTTGAAAACATGAAACCTCCCGCCCAACCAGTTAAAATGTACAGGAAGACAAAGCAGGGAAGCTATTAAGTTCCTCAAAGCTGAATGAGCTCCGGCTTCTGCGCGTACTACGATTTTCCACGATTCAAAGCGAGCATTTGGACAAATAACCTTTTCGTTCTTTTTCAACAACGCTAATTATGATTTCTGTTGGTGTCCACTTTGCGGTGAATTGACAGGTTAGCCGAAGCGCTTGCCCCACATGATAGTTAACCTTTCAGACTAAAGTTGCCGTGTTGGGAAATACAGCGCTGTAAATTTTTTCAAAAATACTGCTAACAGTAACGCGATCAGAAAGCAGTCTGCGTATTTTCCAACTAGTAGCTGCAACTATTTGTTTTGTAAAACAGCGTGTTGCCATAAAAAAATTGATTCGCAACCACAAACTTCGCCGTTTATCACAATCAACTTCTAAGCTCAAAGCATACATGGCTCGAATGGATCTTTTTGAAACCGAAAAAATCTTGGTGTGACCCAATGAACAACACGACTGAAGAAAAAAGCCTTGCGGCATGTGACCACATTAAGCGTCAGAAAGATAGATAAGAAGGCAGTGGTTTTTTGGAAAGCGGAACCAAACTGGAAATGTGAAAAACCCACGAAACGAAATACCATGACGATAGAGTCCAGGTCAGGAAAAGCTGTTGTAGCGAGCTGTTCTAATCAAGCGGCAAAGAAAATCTTAGTGGAATTTCCATGTTTCATCAATACTACGGCGGCACTTGGTGGGAAAGAAGATGATATCAGAAAGAGCATGTCCCAGGCGATGATTTGGTGAGATCAGAAAGCTCCATTGTTTGGTACAGCAGAGGATTTCCGTGATAGCGAGACATCTGCTAATCAGAGGATACTAAAGTTCCTTCAAATTGTGGGTGTAGTTGGCCGTATTTGAAATTGAATTAATTAGTCCTCAGATCTACTAGTAAAGCGATGTACTAATTGCGAAGCTCAAGTCGTTGTAGTACTTTCCTACCTGCTTCCATCCAGATTCGTAGAGGCGTTTCGAATTACGGTACAGCATCGTGATGTGGGAAATGGTGGTGTAGGTACGGCTCCGATCCGAGAGAAGGTGTCAGTACGACTCCCTCCCCCACCTGAATGGTGGGTCTCGGTACTACCACCTTCTTCTCCGACCCCTATCTACCAATTTCCCACACTTTCCAGTTTTTCACCCAAAGTTTTCCCGTCGAGCGGAGGGGGGAAGGGGCAACGACCAAATACGACCCTCCTCCCTAGCGGAAAATGGGACTTCTCCAGTGTGTTACACGTCTGTACGACATTGCGTCCAACAGAAGGTTCCAGTAGGAATTAAATGATTTTTAGAGGCATTGAGAGCCTTGGGTTGGACGGAAGATGGGACCAACCCAAAAATGTAAGTCTTGATTATGTCGCTCAGGCCTATCAGCCCTCTCATCGTCCTTAGCGGTTAGTCAGCGCCGTTTGCAGGCGTCGCAGCGGTTCCTGTCGAACGTGTCATTAGTTCCACTTCAGAGCGTTACGCTAGCATTCACTTCAGCTAACTTTTTAGCATCTGGACGCCCCTTCAGTTTTCTTGAGCTACTACTGTGTGCCCTGTACTGAATCCCAACGCTTCCCTTCCCGGGTGGTCCTTAGTCTCCTAAGGAAGTGCCCTGCACCGTCGCAGTCGCTGTTCTCACGCCTTCACTCAGATCTGAGCCGTCTTTGTGACCGCCCCACGTTATTCGTTTCTTACTCTGCCTTGTCGTGTCTGGCCACCGATCCATCTCAGCATTCCAGCAGAGCAGTGCTGCTACCTTTCATGTTTTCTGCATACCTCGCTGCCGTAGAGCACCGTCGGCCCACTCACTTCCTGGTACATCGCCTATGAGCGTCGAACAGGTGCGGTCGCAGAAATGCCTGCGGACTCTCACCATGTCACCCAAGCTGAACTGAGCTTCGAGCTTTTACCGTTTTACCGCCTGGTTTACGCTCTGCCCAGGTACTGAAAGTGTTCTGCCCTTGCATGCTTTTGCCGTCTCGCCGTGGACTCTCCGAAGCTCAGGACTAGTCTTGTTCACTTTCAGCTAGAGTCCGTCCTCAGCGCACACATCCCACCAGTTTGTTACATTGCCCTTGTCTTCTTCTCTGCTATTCGCTGAAAGGGCAATGTCGTCTGTGCAGAGGCTGGTTTTGAATGACTCCTTTATGAGTTCCTTTAACATGACAACCACAGTTGGGCAAGAAAAACGGGCATCAAATTTATCTCTGATGTACCCTAACAGCGATATTGAAATCCTTTGTGAACCCTTAAGGGTGATTCCAGTTACCTTAGCCCTATCATCGATGTCGTTCACAGTAAAGACCAGATTTTCCGATACGTTCCGTTCCCCGACCGCTTTCCAGAGCACAGGTCAAGGTAGGCGGTCGAATGCCTTCTCAAGGTCCAGGAAGGCTAGGTAGCAGGGGCGCCGCTTGTCTCGATACATCACCCGCCTTTCTGGCCGTGAAGATTCATCACTAGTGGACTTTTCGGGCATGACAGCGAACTGCTCCTGCAAGATGAGATTAAGTTCATGAAGCAGGGAAACAGTGAAAAGTCAGCATCCTCTCGGAAGGGAAGGAAAAAACGATTCTCCCCCCCCCCCTTCACAACGTTCCTGAAGTGAGAAAAATCAACTCAAAAAAATTTTCCCCAGCCCAACTGCGACCCCCTCTCCCAGCGACCAAATACGACTCCCCCTGGTAGGGAATCCCCAACTACGATGTTCTCTGCCTCTATGAGTGTCACTCGAAAATACCTCACAACATTTGCGATGTCTTATCAGAGATATAGCTCTGCAAACATATGGTAAGTTTATAGGGTAAGTGATAAGGTCAGGAGTCCTGGTATTCTCGAGCTTTCCGTCATTTTATCTTTTTCAGGGTGTCTTCCTCAGACTTTCTTTCAAAATATAAATGGTTTTTTTTCGACACATCAGGGCGAGTTCCTTAAAAAGATCGTGTCCCTCTTGGTCTTTTGTTATCACATGAAACCACGCCTAAAAAAAGAAACTTGGATCAAGGAGTTGAAACGAGCATCGCAAAGGTGATGTACCCGTGCGAAGCGGGTGAAATGCTCGAAGGAACACTGAAAAAACGAACTACCGGGCGGCGCAGCGGCTCGCAGTTCTTTTTTTTCACGTAGCGGGGGAACCCAGATTGCATAAAGGCACTAGGCACGATAATTTGGTACTCGGTCCAAAATGCTAGCAGGATGCTATATCGGGGGGAAAATGGCGAAAAAACGAAGTGATACGGTCAAAAACCTGCAAAGAGAAGCCCTCGTTCTTCATGACTCAACAAGTAATTTCGGAGGAGTTTTCCATAGGCATCGTGCCAATAGCCGCTACGGTAGATACGGCTGCCCGATCCATGCAGCGCAGCAGCTGCATCATCTCAATAGCTTCGAGTTATAACTCAAAAATCAATTTAACTCCGCAAATGAAGCAGTACGAGCATCATATACGGTCGTCCATTTGTGGGTGGGCGGCAGCGGTGGGCGTCCGCTTCAGTATTTTGCAGCTCGATAGGGTCTTGTAAGGGTACCTTGTTGAGAAGTGGCAGTACGCAGCGCCTTCTCAGGAGTGCAGAATTCGTCCTGCGAGCGTATTAATACTACTTCGTCTTAGGGATTCTGGCTTGCCATACTGCTTTAAAGACACATAGTACGCTCATACACATTGAGGGTGTATGAGACTATCAGCCCCCCAGATGTCGATGTGTCGTGGTCCCCCCGCCCAAACATGCCCAGGAATGGAGATACAGGGCCGTGAAACACGCTAATTCTTCCATGCTCCGCCCACTGCCTTTTTACGGCGCAGATTCCCGCCGTTGATAACATCCGTTGCAAGCGCGCCTGTCGCGTGCGGCTCCTTGGCACTTTGCCAAGTCCTTTAATTGCGCTCTCAATACAGGAAAACGCAATTTCTTGATGCGGATAACATTGGAGGTGCTACAAAATAAGAGCAGAAGATGATGACAAGGGGCAGAACTCAAGAGCAACTCGGCTGCATCTGCAGTATCCATCAAGGGCCGCGCATTCCCACAAAACATGAAAATAAAAACAGCCCAAGCGTCCCACTCGTTTGTTCTAAGTATTTCTATGGCTTTGGCGCCGGATCGTAGAAATTTACAGGCCAGTTTATCTAATTTGCCTTTCCTTGATTTTTTCATTTTTGTTTTGTTTACATTTACATCGTTGTGCTTCATTTCTAGCCTGTGTCATCTTCATCTCCTTGTACATGGATTTTGAAGCATGAGCAACACCTTAAATTTTATTCGCATCAGGAAATTGCGTTTTGCTTGTATCAAACTAACGGTGTGCCGTTTTATTTTCATGTTTCGTGGAAATACGCGGCCTCCGAGGGATTTTGCAGAAGTGGCACAGTTGCTTTCTTCCCCTCGTCGCGAGTCTCGTGGACGCCTTCGATCTTCTGTTCTTATTTTGTAGCACCTCAGTGTTACTCGCATCAGGAAATTGCGTTTTACTTGTATTTGTGAGCGCAATTAAAGGACTTGGCAAAGTGCAGAGGAGCGCACGCGACAGGGCCGCGCGCTTGCAACGGATGTTATCAACGGCGGGAATCTGCGCCGTAAAAAGGCAGTGGGCGGAGCATGGAAGAATTAGCGTGTTTCACGGCCCTGTATCTCCATTCCCGGGCATGTTTGGGCGGGGGGACCACGACACATCGACATCTGGGGGCTGATAGTCTCATACACCCTCAATGTATGAGCGTACTATGTGTCTTTAAGTTTTGAGGCGAAGTAAAGAGAGGCGGCAAATTCTTCGTCGCTGGTCAGACCATTTTTGTGGGAGAAAGGTGTGGAGCGACAGAGATCTCCCTTAAAGGCAGTTGGCACGATACATCCCCAAATACGAGTGGGATTCGTCTGGCAGGACTGAATTCCTGCCCCTGAGAAGGCGCTGCGCATCGCCCTTTTTAAAGGAGGTGCCCTTACAAGGGCCCTATCGAGCCACAACATACCTAACCGTACGCCCCCACACTCGACACTCACAAGGAAGACAGTTCCTGACGCTCGTATTGAATTCATTTGCTAAGCAGTGAAGGGATTGGTATGAAGTGGCCGCGGTGCTGCATGGACATTATGAGTACACACATGCAGCCGTATCTCCAGTAGCGGTTGTTGGCAAGATGCCTACGGAAAACTCGTCCGAAATTGATTTCTATGTCTCATTGAGAATGAATTATTCTTTCTTTGCAGAAATTTGACGTTTCACTCCGTTCTTTCAGCATTTTCCCACTATATAGCTCCTTACTAGCATTTTAGGCCGAGTACCAAATTATCGTGTCAACTGCCTTTAAACCCACTCAAAAATCAAAGAGCGGATTACTCGTAAATCTTGTTACTTGTTAGGCGTCGTCGATTCAATCGCAGTGCAGGTGGGGTGTAGCAGCAACACGTAAAGTGCGGTGATCATCAAGTAGAACGCATTCTTCTCCGGCGGATACCCAGCTGTTACCCCATTAAGAGCTGTTACCCCACTTTTTGATTTAAATGTGCTTATACATAGAAGATAAACAGGAGTTCAAGTCGGACCGCATTGTTCAAAAAAGCCTTCATGCCAGTTATCGTGATCCAAAAGGTTTGCAGTGAGGACTAAAATTTGTATATGTTGAAGCTGCATTCCCCGATAGTTCACCTATGATTTGCCGCGGTCAAAAGTGAAAATGATGCTAATGAGAAAGCAAAAAGAATCGTTGGAAACTCGTCAAACTGGACCGCCGTTTTTGCTGTCCGTTCCAATAAAAGGTGGGCTAGAAGGAAACGAAGAAATTAAGAAATCTGAGATAAAGAGATCTGGTGGAGATTAAGAGATATGATGGGATCATCTTCTCAGTATCACTTGCATTTGGCAACAGCATCCTCTCTAATTTCACCATAGAGCTCGTGTCAGAGACGGAGGTGGTGTAGCGACAAGTGACGCGCTTACCACTCGTGCGGTCCTGGCATTAAAGGCAGCGCCCACGTTCACTTGGATATAATAGCCCTCCCTATAAGGGTGCAGTATGTACTAGTTTTGCATCTCACAAAGGCGGGAGGATAGCGCCCATCGCTAGTAAAGAGTCAACCGCCCCGCCCACCTGGCGACCACGACGCCCATCTTCATTTCTAATGGTTGCCTGATGGTGCGGTTGTTCCATTGCTGCTTCTCTCCACGTCGTGTGGTGAGAGTGAGGATAAAGGGGAAACAGCTGAAATCAACAAGTGAGAACTCGTGCAACCACTCCTTCTCTTCGCCTTAAGCACGTACAACCGCTATTCGGTATGAAACTCCTTATAGGGCATTTTGCATGTTTTCTTTTTGATTTTTCTTCACTAATAGGTTTCTTGCTACCTTGCTATTACTACCTGAGCCGCATACTCATCAAATTTGAACGCGGGCGCTGCCTTTAAATCCAAACTTGAATCCCACCTAGGCCAATCAACCCCTCTGTCTTCCGAGGACGGCAACTTGGTACCAGACTCCCGGAGAGTGCTCACCACTATTTATTTGTCACAGTTAATTCCCCTTTTTTCTTTAGGCAAAATTCCCTTTCGCGCAGCAGTTATCAGCGGACGGAAGGAGATGGCGCTGGTGGGCGGGGCATTGCCAGACCCAGAGTAGTGCAACTCTCTCAATGGGTCACCGCGCATGTGGTTTATACACCGCCAGCGTGGTGGAGACTGAATCACTGTGATCCTCAACTATGGTTCGAACAACTAACACGCTACTGTCACTGAGACGTGCTGATGCCTCCATATTACACTATTCTCAGGAGGCTTTGAAACATCGTTCAAATAAGGACCTAAGGCATTCAATTGACCTTTTGTAAGACCCTCAGTCATATTTACCTTAGGTCTTCTATAAACGATCTGTGCGCGCTGCTGACCAAGAGACTCGCCACACACCCCAGGATCCTCACTTCCACCGCACCTCCTTGCAGAGGAATCGACAGACAACAATCTCTGTGTCTGCAGATCGATCAAAAATACTCCTATTAACTGGTTATGAAGTCCATCTGTAAGGTACAAAATATGTTCTCATTATCTAGCTCCGAGAAAGCGAAGGAAAAGAAGCGACTTAGGAAGGCTGGCAAAAGATTCGGCGGGTCGCGCCAATCAAGGGTTCAGCGAAAAAACTCCTTAAGTTTTTGGAGTAATAGTGGGATATTGCTGAGTAATAAATGCTCGACTTATCTTGTGGGCACTGTTCCAAACAAAGTAGTAGATTCTCCAGTGGGAATTCGTTTCCGCTTGTAGATGATGAAGTG
>MU916065.1:16208-33148 GCA_036418165.1 Cooperia oncophora
CCCCTCTCCCAGCGACCAAATACGACTCCCCCTGGTAGGGAATCCCCAACTACGATGTTCTCTGCCTCTATGAGTGTCACTCGAAAATACCTCACAACATTTGCGATGTCTTATCAGAGATATAGCTCTGCAAACATATGGTAAGTTTATAGGGTAAGTGATAAGGTCAGGAGTCCTGGTATTCTCGAGCTTTCCGTCATTTTATCTTTTTCAGGGTGTCTTCCTCAGACTTTCTTTCAAAATATAAATGGTTTTTTTTCGACACATCAGGGCGAGTTCCTTAAAAAAATCGTGTTCCTCTTGGTCTTGTCGTTGTTATCACGTGAAACCACGCCTAAGCAAAAGAAACTTGGATCAAGGAGTTGAAACGAGCATCGCAAAAGCGTGGTGTACCCGTGGAACGGGTGAAAGCTCGGAAATGAAATCGAAAAAAAGAACTACCGGCGGGCGCACAGCGCCGCCAGTTCTTTTTTTCACAGCGGGGAACCCAGATTACATAAAGGCACTAGGCACGATAATTTGGTACTCGGTCTAAATGCTAGCAGGGTGCTATATAGGGGGGAAAATGGCGAAAAACGAAGTGAAACGGTCAAAAACCTGCGAAGAAAAGCCTTCGTTCTTCACGACTCAACAAGTATTAGGTTGTCCGGAAAGTTCTCAGCGTTTTGGGTGTTTCACTTTAAACGATCGTAACTTTTTTAATACTCATCGGATTTAATCGAAATAGGCACCATTCGAATCAGCACACTTTTGCCAATGTGACAGCAGTCGAGAAATCCCATCAAAGTAAAAAACTGGGTGGTCGAAAATTCACGAAATCCACGAAGGCTTTTTTGCCTGGTCCTGATTGATGAAGTATTTTCCAGCAAGGGAGTTCTGAAAATGTTAGAAAAGGTGATAGTCGGTTGGCGAAAGGTCTGAAGAATATGGCGGTTGAGGTAGAACTTCAACCCCCAATTCGTTCAATTTATGGATAGTGATTTGTGAAACGTGTGGGCGGGCGTTGTCATGCAAAGGAATCGGACCCTTTCTTTTGATAAGTGTTGGCTGCATCTGACAAAATTTTCGGTACAATTCGTCGATTTCTTCACAGTAGGGTTCTGCTGTGATGGTTTGGCCTGGTGATAAAAAGTTATAGTGGATCACACCAGCCGATGACCACCAAGCCGTGACCAGAATCTTTTTTTCGTGAGGGTTCGGCTTTGAAAATTACCTCGGTGGTTCGTCGAAATCCAACCACTGTCCGGAACGTCTCCTGTTATCATACATGACCCATTTTTCATCACAGGTGACAATTCGGCCCAAAAACAGGTCGTTTCTGCTGCGCAAAAGCAATGCAGAAGGAACCTCGAGACGTGCCGATTCCTGCCGGTCACTCCGATTGTGGGGCACCCAATTGTCGAGTTTTTTCACCTTCCCAATGCGTTCCAGACCATCTGCAACAGTGGATTTGCCAAGGCCTAGCTCTTCTATCTCTCGAACTGTTTGGGATGGGTCAGCCTCCAAAATCCCCCTAAAATCCTCGTCAGATATTGCTTTAGGTCGACCGCTATGAGGTTCATCTTCAAGGCTGAAATCTCCAGAACGAAATTTGTTGAGCCATTGCCGCACAGTGCTTTCTCTAGCACTATTGGGCCCCCACACCTGGTTTTTGAGCTGTTTCGATTGCGGATTGCCCCAATTTATAGTCGAAGAAAAAAATCGTCCGAAGTGCTCTTTTCACATGCTTGAAAAAATCTTGAAAAAAGGGGTTTATCAAGCAATGGTGAAACGGCAATTATACCATCAGATAGCGCAAGAAATTCTCTACAGGATGTGCTACTGAGAAGCAAGGCAGAATGAGTTTTTAATCAGCAGTGAATGTACAAAAAATAGGTGCACAAAACGCTGAGAACTTTCCGGACAACCTAATAATTTCGGAGGAGTTTCCCATAGGTATCGTGCCAATAGCCGCTACGGTAGATACGGCTGCCCGAATGTACCTATATCCATGCAGCGCAGCGGCTGCACCATATCAATAGCTTCGAGTCGTAACTCAAAAAATCAATTTAACTTCGCAAATGAAGCAATACGAGCATCAGGTACGGTCGTCCATTTGTGGGCGGGCGGGCGCGGTGGGCGTCTGGGTCGGTATGTTGCAGCTTGGTAGGGTCTTGTAAGAGGACCTTCTTGAGAAGTGGCGCTACGCAGCGCCTGCTCAGGGGTGCAGAATTCCGTCCTGCCAAGCGTATTAATTCTACTCGTCTTAGGGATTCATCGTGCCAACTGCCTTTAAGTTTTGAGGCGAAGTAAAAGAGAGGCGGCAAATTCTTCGTCGCTGGTCAGACCATTTTTGTGGGAGAAAGGTGTGGAGCGACAGAGATCTCCTTTAAAGGCAGTTGGCACGATACATCCCCAAATACGAGTGGGATTAATACGCCTGGCAGGACTGAATTCCGCGCCCCTGAGAAGGCGCTGCGCATCGCCCTTTCAAAGGAGGTGCCCTTATAAGGGCCCTATCAAGCCACAACATACCGACCCGAACGCCCACCACGCCCGCCCGCCCACAAATGGACGACCGTTCCTGACGCTCGTATTGATTCATTTGCTAAGCAAATTATGAAGCGAAGGGATTGGTATGAAGCGGCCGCGGTGCTGCATGGATATATGAGTACACACATGCAGCCGTATCTTCGGTAGCGGTTATTGGCAAGATGCCTACGGGAAACTCGTCCGAAATTGATTTTAAGTCATTGAGAACGATTTTCTTCTTCGCAGGATTTTGACCGTTTCACTCCGTTCTTTCGCCATTTCCCCACTATATAGCGCCCTACTAGCATTTTAGGCCGAGTACCAAATTATCGTGCCAACTGCCTTTAACCCACTCAAAAATGAAGGAGCGGGTTACTCGTAAACGTTGTTGGGCGTCGTCGATTCAATCGCAGTGCAGGTGGGGTGTAGCAGCAACACGTAAAGTGCGGTGATCATCAAGTAGAACGCATTCTTCTCCGGCGGATACCCAGCTGTTACCCCATTAAGAGCTGTTACCCCACTTTTTGATTTAAATGTGCTTATACATAGAAGATAAACAGGAGTTCAAGTCGGACCGCATTGTTCAAAAAAGCCTTCATGCCAGTTATCGTGATCCAAAAGGTTTGCAGTGAGGACTAAAATTGTATATGTTGAAGCTGCATTCCCCGATAGTTCACCTATGATTTGCCGCGGTCAAAAGTGAAAATGATGCTAATGAGAAAGCAAAAAGAATCGTTGGAAACTCGTCAAACTGGACCGCCGTTTTTGCTGTCCGTTCCAATAAAAGGTGGGCTAGAAGGAAACGAAGAAATTAAGAAATCTGAGATAAAGAGATCTGGTGGAGATTAAGAGATATGATGGGATCATCTTCTCAGTATCACTTGCATTTGGCAACAGCATCCTCTCTAATTTCACCATAGAGCTCGTGTCTGAGACGGAGGTGGTGTAGCGACAAGTCACGCGCTTACCACTCGTGCGGTCCTGGCATTAAAGGCAGCGCCCACGTTCACTTGGATATCATAGCCCTCCCCATAAGGATGCAGTATGTACTAGTTTTGCATCTCACAAAGGCGAGAGGATAGCGCCTATCGCTAGTAAAGAGTCGACCGCCCCGCCCACCTGGCGACCACGACGCCCAACTTCATTTCTAATGGTTGCCTGATGGTGCGGTTGTTCCATTGCTGCTTCTCTCCACGTCGTGTGGTGAGAGTGAGGTGATAAGGGGAAACAGCTGAAATCAACAAGTGAGAACTCGTGCAACCACTCCTTCTCTTCGCCTTAAGCACGTACAACCGCTATTCGGTATGAAACTCCTTATAGGGCATTTTGCATGTTTTCTTTTTGATTTTTCTTCACTAATAGGTTTCTTGCTACCTTGCTATTACTACCTGAGCCGCATACTCATCAAATTTGAACGCGGGCGCTGCCTTTAAATCCAAACTTGAATCCCACCTAGGCCAATCAACCCCTCTGTCTTCCGAGGACGGCAACTTGGTACCAGACTCCCGGAGAGTGCTCACCACTATTTATTTGTCACAGTTAATTCCCCTTTTTTCTTTAGGCAAAATTCCCTTTCGCGCAGCAGTTATCAGCGGACGGAAGGAGATGGCGCTGGTGGGCGGGGCATTGCCAGACCCAGAGTAGTGCAACTCTCTCAATGGGTCACCGCGCATGTGGTTTATACACCGCCAGCGTGGTGGAGACTGAATCACTGTGATCCTCAACTATGGTTCGAACAACTAACACGCTACTGTCACTGAGACGTGCTGATGCCTCCATATTACACTGTTCTCAGGAGGCTTTGAAACATCGTTCAAATAAGGATCTAAGGCATTCAATTGACCTTTTGTAAGACCCTCAGTCATATTTACCTTAGGTCTTCTATAAACGATCTGTGCGCGCTGCTGACCAAGAGACTCGCCACACACCCCAGGATCCTCACTTCCACCGCACCTCCTTGCAGAGGAATCGACACGACACAATCTCCTGTGTCTGCAGATAAATACTCGTATGTTCCAATTGACTGGTTATGAAGTCCGCTGTAAGGTACAAATATGTTCTCATTACCTAGCTCCAAGAAAGCGAAGGAAAAGAAGCGACTCAGGAACGCTGGCAAAAGATTCGGCGCGACCACCTTGCTCACCAAAAGGTGGTCGCGCCCAATCAAGGGGATTCGGCCGAAAAAACTCTTAAGGTTCGGCAGAATAATTAGTGGGATATTGCTGAGTAATAAATGCTCGACTTATCTTGTGGGCACTGTTCCAAACAAAGTAGTAGATTCTCCAGTGGGAATTCGTTTCCGCTTGTAGATGATGAAGTGCATCCACGATTGCGCTGAACCTATTCCTGTTTCTATTGTCGATCCTCCTCAAACTTTGTACCATCTTTTCCAGCACCTGGGCCAGTACCATCATTTCTAGCGCCGGGATCCTAATGAGCCTCCACTTCCAAAGAATCAGCTCGGCATCGATAGGCGTGGTCATCAGAAAAATTGGTTGGACTTCAGTTAAAATATTCTAAATATCAAATGTACAAATATAAAGTGCACAAAAAACGGTGATGATAACTTGAGAGACGAAGTTCTGTTCAATAAATAACTATAGACGTATCCTTAATTATTGAGAAGAGCTTAGATATCGGGCGAATGGCAACTACCCAAGTTTTCCATAATTCACGGCATGAGCCATTGTCCACAGAGAACCTGTCTTGGAAGTGGACAGGATTCATACTGGGAATTTCGAGTGGCAGTGCAAGTCTGCAAATTAGTATGGGTGAAGAAGACATAGTGAAAGATCGAAGGGAACAGGGAACCAGGTTAACCGCCTTTGAAGAGTACTCTTTTATAGCCGGATTTGAAAACCTCGTTACACAAAATGAAATGAGCTGGATCAGCCAGCTGGTAAGCAATTGTGTGTGTGGGCGTGGCTTGGATTCAGGTTCGCCAAGGATTTAAGCGTACCGCGAACGAATCACCGGAGCAACAAGTCTTATCCAGGCTGCACGACCCTGATCGTACCCACTTAATGAACTCGTTCAGATGATGGTAAGTCCTTTTCTGAACGTTATTCTTCTTTTTGCCTTGAGGAACCAGTTTCCATAAGATTATGATTCTAAAGCACCATGCTTATTTACTAAAGCTAGATTACTATTCAGTAGGTCAATGAATAAAAGGCGTTTTTCTCTTCCATAAATTATGAATATGAAAAAAGTCTTGAACTGTATTCCCATTGTATTTTGCGCCACTTCATAGATAATTTCTCTGTTTTACAAGAATGCTGAGTTATGGGCAAAAGTCGGACCACGGGCGGGATTCGAACCCGCATCTTCCGCTTTCCGTGCGAATGCGTTCCCTATTACGCTACCGAGGCCACCTTTGACCAATACTTACATTAACAAACAATATCAGCTCTCTGTTTACAATACACTCATCATTGCTTCCCTTAGTGTTTTTTGAGTGTTATGTAGATTTTTTTCCATTTATAGTTGGCCGGGTCGTTAGAAATGTAGAGTTTTCTGACAAAAATTCTTTGCGATTTAATTGAGGCTCGCCAGCTGGGAAAACTTTGTGATTGGCATGACACAATGGGAGGACAGCGTTGGGAAGGCGAGTCACAGCATGGAGACTTCAGACTTGTAAATGTGCACTGCCCGGGGCTTTGTCCAAGGTTTCGACTGCCCAGAACCCATCCACCAGGTTTTGAACTTTTCCCACGAAGTGAAGGTGATGTTCAGTTAGAATGTGGGAGCGTTCCATGACTTGTACCATTTTCCGATTTTTTTTTACATAAATCTCCGTGAATTAGGGTTAATAAGCTCTCAGTTGGACTCAGTAGGTCATTAGGTTCGATGCTTATATGCGACGTCGAAACGGGAATCTTTGAACGCTCAGACCATAACAATCATTCGTAAGAGACGTAGACTCTCGATCATACAATTAACAACAGGGTTTGTGTAGTTTTGCTTCCCAATTAGATGTAGAAAGAGGGAGTGGAGAAGGTGTTGAAAACGTTAAATTTTGATCGACCTGGCACTCAAATCGGAGCACCTAAAAATCGCGTCAGAAACAATGACTCAAAGAAGAGGGCTCGTCTCTAGGGCGAAGAGATTCTCTGCAAATCTTCAACGCGTAAATCTCGATGTCGCCGAATTAAAAAATGCTGACGACAGCATGATTACTTATTTGGCAACCCATATGGGCCAATGCGCTCACTAATGCTATTCTATTAACCACATTATATGGGGTTTCCATTCATTACTATAAGGTTTCCAGAACTCCGTGACTTTTTTGAATTTTCTAAATTTTTACTTTTAACTTACCCAAAGGAGTACACCACCAACTCCTACGGCTTACCATCGAGGTCGTTCGCATTTACTCTTCTGTGAACCTCCATAGACTCCTGAGCGTAAAAAGCTCAAATATTTGGAATTTTGCAGGGTGGGGTGAGATTTCCTCCAAAGAAGGTGGGCTAAGGTGGAATATGTAAGGTGATAGTTGTGATAAGGTGAAGTAAAGGTGTACAGTAAATGCGGGGGATTCACGCATCCAAGCGTCAAATGTCTTCCAGATTTTCCTGAAAATGTGGCGCCACAAAAACTAGTTGGGGCCTTGTTTTTCTTCCCTGCTGTAAGCGATCAAGCTGTTAAGAGTACGCATCATTAGTCAGTTCAATTTTGTTGGGAATTCTCAGTGCAGAGGCTCTTCTAAAACTTTGCTGACGAAACAGAAAAAAAACTTCCCCCTGAACCTGCCGGACGTGCTACTCAGGGTTAGTGAACATGCAGCACCCAGCTGCCTCGGTGTGACCGCGACGCCCACCGCGTCCGCCTGCCCACAAATGGACGACCATTCATGATGTTTGTTTCCCTTTATTTGCGGAGCACATATGAAGCGAAGGAACTGATATGAAGCGGCTGCGGTGCTGCATGGATATATGAGAACACAGGTGCAGCCGTACCTACGTAGCGCGGGTTATGCAACACGATGCCAACGGAAAACTTCGCTCCGAAATTGCGTACATTAGAGGTCGTGTTGAATTGAAGCTTTTTTTCACAGCTTCTCTCCGCTTTTTCGCTACTTCCCCTCTATATAGCATCCCTTTTACCATTTCAGACCGAATACCAAATTATCGCGCCCTACGCCTTCAAAGGGAAGATAGCCTACATTACCTTTCACCGGACAAGCCACAAATAGTGCCAACTTCAGCAATAATAGATTCCGGGAGTCTGATCAGCTGTATTTCAACCCACAGCAGTAATTTCAGGCGCTTTTCTCTTCTTTTAGGGTTCTTAGTCATCACGAGGTGAGTTATTACTGGTAACAGAAATACATTTCTTTGGCAGAGTGCAAAGTTGTTTTGCAAATACGGCCCCATTTTGTAGTCCCAGCAATTCCTTACTTTTTTGGGCTTTCTTTTTTACTGATTCCCGTGAGCTTCGCAACTGCCTTTCGCCTGAAAATGTCTTTATGCGTGCCCTTTTTTTCTGTTAGTGGCGCTCCTCAAGAAGCAGGTTTGTTACCACCTAGAATAATATTTTTATGGCATCTTCTTCGCCGCACCATTCGCCTAGTGATTCGTTTTTCTACACTTAAGATCTCTGTTTATCCCAGGCACGTTCGCTTCCTGACTGGAGCGGTAAATAAGGGCCGTTTTCAGGCGTTTCCATCCGTTTTTGCTTCACTGTCCTACTACTCAGTGCCTCTACCTCCGTTTCCTGCAGGGAGTGAAATCATCTTGCCCATTGCTTCTGAAAAAACTTCTTAATGTTTCTGAAATCCTACTCAATTCACACACCACAGGTCATGCACTTCTTCTAGACAGGAAGCTCGTGGCAGTGCATCACATTGCTCACCTCAATCAACAAACAGTTTCAGTGACAGACCTCATATTCCTTAATGGCATCACGGAACTTATTAAATCCGTAAACGTTTATGATCTAAGGGAACGAGCTTTACAAACCGCCTCGCAAACCTGCGCCCGCCACATAACGGCTCTTGGTGGGCATAAGTACGGGAACTAGTTGGTCATTTGAAGCCTTCACGATACGTTCGTCCAAGCCCATGCAAAAACGGGTAGATGTCGTTATTGGAGGTAAGCCTGTGTGAAAAAGCGTTCATTGTAATTCACGCAGGAAACCAGGCAAGGTTTTTCGGGCGGCCCCTGACGACGTCAGCGCAGAATCGGCATCCTGATGTCATGTACATGCTGGATTACATCTAGAGCCAGCTCGCAGCAGATTCATAAGAGAGTTCGGTTCTCCAAGTACTAAAAGGATAGTAAAAGTATAAATTGTCTCCGCCGTTAATTAATCTCTTTGTGGGATGCGGCACTCATTCTACTTCCATGTATGGACTGTACTTCCATGTACAAGACAGGCTCTTATCCTCCCAGACATATCTGGTTACCGAATTTACAGTCCCCGGGGTAGAAGGCTTGGCTGGTTTGGGCGGGAGTCGACCCGGGATTGAGATGCAGGACCGCGCGAGTGGTGAATGCGCCACTTGTCACTACACTTCCCCACTCCTTTCAATTCTCAACGAATTCTCCCCATAGCATGGTCCCTTCGAGGCGCTTCACCCCATTTCCTACATTTACCTTAGATGGCGAATAAAAAGATACTTACTTCGACTTTTCTGAGCGACCATGATTGAGATGATCCGGTAGTGTGGCTTACAACACACAACCTTCACGAATAAATCAGTTTTCGTTTGTTTTTACTTCTTATTTATTTCTGCAACTTATACGAGCAAAATACAGTTGTAGAAAAAACATTAAGACAAAATTATTGTCTATCGCAAGGAGCAAAAGAACATCCCTAACATAATCTCGCGTCGTTTCCTCTATCTTACAGTGCGTTCACACTTTGCGGCAGCATTCTTAGCGTATCTCAGCGCTTTGAGCAAAATTCGAAGCGCTTGAGCCCAAGCCAAAGTATAGTTGTCGATCAGCTTTTATTGAGTGGTGTCCACTTCGGCTATACACAATAGTAATACTGTTACATTCTAGTCAGAAGTTCAGTTGTAGTTCAGGCAAAAGGCCTGATCGTTACCTATACTTTCCTAGTCGCCCAATATCTGGCGGGCGCTGAAAACGTTGGCAGCAGCCAAAAACGCCGGGTCAGCGCCTATACTTTGCCAAAATGTGCAAAGCGCTTCGCCTGAACTTCGCGATAGCTGTTGCAATAGCGCTGCAGTGCTATAGACGAGAACGGAGGCATTAGGGGGGGGGGGTGGCGATCGGCGCCGCTACAACGAGAGTCATAGCGGAGTACGAACGCTATCCATACACCCTCTTTTCCTTCTGCATGCCCATGCTACTCCTCTTGTTTTCAGATATGTGCTGCGCAATAGGGAATAGTGATACAGTATGGGTACCACAATAAATCTCTATGTGAACCACTCAGAAGTGTCATATGTGAACCTATAAGAAAGTAGAACCGTTTAATTCGCTTTGATTACCAAGAGTAGAAGAGCTGGAGATGGTATAGTGACAAGTGGTGCTTCTATCACTCTCGCAGTCTCGTGTTCGAATCCCAGGTCCGCTCCTGCCCAGGTCATTTAGAAGCAAACAGATAAAGAATTTTGAAGAAGAAAACTCCAAAACACAGATGTCCGTTCGCTGTTGATCACAGACGAAGCACATCATTGTCTCGCACCCCCCCCCCCCACCAGGCTCTTCAATGGAGTAAGGTATTGGCGCGAAAACAAAGACGGACTAGCGAAGAGCTGCAGAAAAAGAATAAAATGCGAGCATCAGTGAGAAAGCGTGAACCACGCAAAACCCATGCATAAGATATAAGGTCAAAGGAATGGGATAGAATAAATAAAGAAAAGATATGCGTTAAGTGTGCAAAAAAACACGCGTATAAGGAAGGAAATTCAAATGTACTTCACAAGCTTGGCTGACGCGCACTACTGCGCGTATGGTTGAACCTATGGTAATGGTACTGCGCTGACAGGATTCCTGTATTGACCCCGAACACTTCGCCCGATTACAATTTTCTAGAATACGGCCTATTTCATTATGATTCTCCTATTTAATGAACGTTTGCTAATGTCTGGTGCTTATCACATTTCTAAGAAACACTCACCATCCGTTGGAAATAGGACAGCTTAGCGGTCGAAAGACTTTTGATGGTAATAACATCGATATCATGGTAGAATAATATTACTCACATTTTTCACATTCCTTAGTACTTCCGTTGAGCAAGCTCCAGTCGGCCTTTTAATTTTGTCGAAAAGTCGAGAGACTTAGCGAGTCAACTAACCATATCGCTGAGAGATAGAATACTGCTGCAACCTGCTGACATTGTTCCTGAGCACCCGGTGACTGAGTTTGATCAGTTGGCGGGTGGCAGGAAGGTGATAACAGCTCTATCAGCTTATCAACTGCTTATCACGGTCGCCACCACTATAATGTTCCCATCCTGGCGCCATTTAATTCGTTTGTAAATCTCCACATCCTGTCGTCGCTTAGTCCGAGCTATGGAGCTGGTAACCTTTCCTTTTTAAGGCCCCTTGTGGAATCTTACCAGCTGTTATCACTTCCTGTCACCCACCGATAATGTTCCATGCCTGCCCCTATTAACTTCTTGAATCAACTAATCCCATCGCTGTGTGGCCGGGTTATGAATTAGGTAGCTCACTCTTTTTAAGGCCCCTTGTGGTATCTTATCAGCTCTTATCACTTCCTGCCACCCACCAATAATGTTCCCGTCCTGCCTCCTATCTTACTTCTTGGAACCAACGCTCTAGTCCTGCTGTGACGCGCGTTATGAATTTGCTGACTTCGCCTTTATACGGCCCCTTATGGTATCTTATCAACTGCTATCGCTTCCTGCCACCCAATAATGTTCCTGCCCGACCTCCTACATCATCTATCAGTTTTGAGCGATTTATCGCCGTCTTGAAGGAGTTATGAATATTTCCGGTCACACACACACCACACACACACACACACACACACACACACACACACACACACACACACACACACACACACACACACACACACACACACACACACACACACCAACAGACAAACTTAGCGGATTATATATAGTAGGATAGGATAAGGCTAAACTGAGGGAATATTGAGTAGAACACTGTTGAAACACCTACAAAGGTAAACAGAAACAACAATGGGAATGGTAAAAAGAGAATTAGTGTTGAACACGATGTCGCTGAGAAAACCTTTGACTACCTACTAGCCTACTTATCTTTTTATAGTTATTTGCAATAGAGTATTTGTAACTTATAAATTTATTTTTGTAAATACATTTAACAATGCTAGTAATAATAAAACTTCTTCGTAACCATTCTCGTGACCATGTCCGTTATTTTGCTTACGAATATATCAAAGAACGAACAGGTGTTTGCTAACCTCAATGTTTCTGTGTATATAACAGAAGCCTTATTGATAAGGGAAATGTTTGTGTCACTATATGGAAATCTGATTACATTAAAGCTAAAATCATCCGTTTTATTATACAACTTAGTATTTATTTTACCGTTTGTTATATTGATTGTTAGATCTAAGTAATTGCTGGAAACTTCACTCATATGTGTTTTATTGAAAAACCAACCTTCTACCCTCCGGGGACGGTAAATTGGTACCAGATTCGTCTGGGAGGATAAAACACTGACTTGTACATCGGCTGGCCCCGCAAGTCATTGTATAGGCCACATCGCATTCAATAAGCCACTACGATTCTGAATGGAAGTAGAATGCGTGCCGCATCCCACAAAGGGATTGATCAACGGCGAAGACTTTATCCTTTTATTTTTCAGTCCACTAGAAAGGTTAGGTGTGCATGTGTTGTGATGTTCGTTAAGTGTGCCGCCGCAAAGTTCTTCCTCCCGACGAGGTGTGGTCACCAAGGAGCAGTATTGTAATCAACTACGAGAGGAAGAAAACTCCACCACTTGTACTGAAAAACCAGCGAAGTTTACCTATGCAACAATCCTTCAGAACCACACAATATGAAAATGAAACAGATGGACATCCGGTAGTGTAGCGGAATGACTTTCCCTCATCTGACTGACATGTCTTCTACCCTCTTACCAGCCTTTTCTGGCTAAGATACAGTATTGGAAGAAGCACTGAGAAAAACCTAACTGCCTCTCGCGGCGCTGAACCCAAAATCTTCGGTGGCGGGGTTAAAAGGAAGAGATAGTAAGTGAAGGGGCTGATAAGAAGCGTTGAAATAAAGGTTTAGGAACAAAGACTTTTTTCAGGTTCGTTTTACTGCCAATACGGGTATCCTACTTTATGTAATCGGCTATATCCGTGCGTGTGCGTCTGTCTGTCTGTCACGAAATTCATAGCGCCGGTCCCAGTAGCTGTAGGAAGTTGATTCCAAGCAGTGATATAGAGGCTGTGACGGGAACATTATTGGTGGGTGACAGGGAGTGATATCAGCTGATAAGATCCGATAAGAGGCGTCAGAAGGGGAGGGAGTCCATAGTGCGGGACACAGCAACAGTGGGACGTTGGTTCCAAGGTATGGTATAGGGTGTGGGACAGGAACATTATTGATGGGTGACAGGAAGTGATAGCAGCTGATAAGATTTGATAAGGGGAGTTAGAATGGTAAGGTCACCATACTCATAACGCAGGACACAGCATCAGCTAGGCGTTGATTTCAGAAAATGATGTAGAGTGGGAGATGGGGACATCGACGGCAGGTGACAGGAGGTGATAACAGCTGATAGGGGCTGATAAGGAAGGTTGCCATTGTTGTTCAGTCAAAGTGCTGGAGCCTTTACACTACCAAATTATAGAGTTTTAGTGATAGGGACATTGATTGCACGGGTGACAGGCGCCAATCTTATCAATGATAAGAATGGATAAGGGACGGTCTCCCATTACATCTCTTATCACTATACTGCCAAGTATTGAAGGCTCAGTGTGCAAACTTTTCCTTTAGCCATCACTTCTCTGATAGCACTAGAAAATGAAATCATCCTACTATATAATGTCGAAGTCGAAGAGCAGAGGGGTAGGTATATATTTCGCCTGAAACAGGAAACTCAGGGGAATTCGAGGATAACCGAATAATGTGGCACTTCATGCGTTCAATAGCACTTTGTACTTTTAAACTTTGAATTACTGATGAGAACGAATAACAGGGGCCCATATTACCTACTAATATATTTCAGCGAGCGGATTGCAAGCTAATTGAAGAGGGAACCTTTCATCGGTAGGCATTTCGGCGCGGGTAATGGAAACAAAGTACTGCTCTTTTGCACTGAAGGACGATCGTACTGACGCTGTGTATTCGCCCGCACTACACACTGCGCTCTATATCTACAGATTCTGTGTATGATATGGCGCGGACCACACCCCTAGCCCTCCAAATAGAAGATGCTACGTAAGATGCAGTGGATCCCAAGCCTTAAAAGCACTTCAGTTGCCCTAAGAAAAACTAAGGCCTGGTACCCCTCATAAGCCGTGCACGATGGTCAAGCAGGCGATGTCAGAGGCTTATTACCGCCTCTAATAAACGTTAAAAAAACAACAAACAAACGCAGCGCGCTACCAGTTAGGCCCATAGGTGGACGGCTCATGGCCGGCCTCCAGTGGCCGTGTTGTTGACATTGCCATTGCGCTCTCTAGCCCGTCGTGTTCTGGCCTCTCTCGTCTCTTATCGCCGCTTTTTGCAATCCACAATTGATCTTGACCACCTAACGATCGTCCGTGATCGTTGATCATGATGAATAAAGAGGGTGTTATTCCGGGCAATTTTTCGTGCTTCTTTCTCCTTAAAGACACATAGTACGCTCACACACATTAAGGGTGTATGAGACTATCAGCCCCCAGCTGTCGATGTGTCGTGGTCCCCCCGCCCAACAGTGCCAGGATTGGAGATCAGCAGGACGTGAAACACGCTAATTCCTCCATGCTCCGCCTTACACCTTACATTTGCGGCGCAGATTCCCGTCCTTCATAACATCCGTCGTAAGCGCGCGTGTCGCGCTGCGCGCTCACTTTTGCAAGTTTTAATTGCGCTTTCAAATACAAGTAAAACGCAATTTCCTGATGCGGATAACATTGGAGGTGCTGCAAAATAAGAACAGAAGATGATGACGAGGGTCAGAACTTAAAAGCAACTGTGCCACTTCTGCAACATCAGGCCGCGTATTTCCACAACATGAAAATATAAGCGGCATACTCCTTAGTTTGATAAAGCAAAAACGCAAATTTCCTGATGCCGAATAAATTTAAGTGCCTAGCTCAATACCATGTAAGAAGGCAGATGAAATGATGACACAGGCTAGAAATGAAAGACCACACGAATAAAATGCTAAATAAAATCAAAAAATGAAAAATTCAAGAAAAGGCAAATTAGTCAAATCGCCTAGTAAAATTTCTACTATCACGGCCGGCAAATCCGCGCCAAAGCCATAGAATACTTAGACAACGAGTGGGACGCTTGGGTTGTTTTTATTCTCATGTTTTGGGAATGCGCCTCTGATGGATACTGCAGATGCAGCCGAGTTGCTCTTGAGTTCTGGCCCTCGTCATCATCTTCTGTTCTTATTTTGTAGCACCTCCAATGTTATCCGCATCAGGAAATTGCGTTTTACTTGTATTTGAGAGCGCAATTAAAGGACTTGGCAAAGTGCCAAGGAGCCGCACGCGACACGCGCGCTTACGACGGATGTTATGAAGGACGGGAATCTGCGCCGCAAAAAGGTGTAAGGCGGAGCATGGAGGAATTAGCGTGTTTCACGGTCCTGTATCTCCATTCCTGGGCATGTTTGGGCGGGGGGACCACGACACATCGACAGCTGGGGGGCTGATAGTCTCATACACCCTCAATGTGTTTGAGCGTACCATGTGTCTTTAAGTAAGTCAACAAACACACGACAGTTCTATTTTTGAGCCGTATTACCTATGAGCTGTGGCCGCGGGAATTGCCTTTAATTCGATCACTACAGCGCCGTATGAGCAGCCCACTTGAAAAAGTTCCGTTAAATTATGGTGCGCGCCTGGCGAAGCCAGGCCAGCTCGGCGAAGCCGAGCTAAAGAGAAGGAGGAGAGCTCGGCGTCAGCCGGCGATCCGACTGGTAAGTAATAACATTTTTCACTACTGTTAGGAACGGATATGATTGACAAAGTAGCATTGCCTTAAATACCATTACAGCCTACTGACATAGCACTATTCATTGACCATCTCGTTAGGCTGCGGTCATACTTTGCGGCAGCGACCAGTAGCGTCCACTAGCGACCGGCAGCGTATCGAACGCTAGGGAAGTATAAGCGTTGATCTAGGTATGGGGTGCCAGGTGCCTGCCACCCTCCTACTCTGAACTCCTGGATGATCTGGTCGCTGTTGGACGCTTGTAGACGCTGCTGGTCGCTAAATCGATACCTATACTTCCCTTGCCCTCGAGACGCTGCTGTTAACCGGTCGAGGCTTGTAGACGGTGCTGGTCGCTAGATCGATACCTACACTTCTCTAGCCCTGGAGACGCTGCTGTTCACTGGTGGACGCTTGTAGACGCTGGTAGGTGCCAGATCGATATGTATACTTCCTAGTCACTGACGCAGCCGGACGCTGGAAACGCTGATGGTTGCTGGTGGACGCTGCCGCAAAGTATGAACGTAGCCTTAGCCGCGGTACTGCTGCGTCCTGTCCGGTGTCTTTGCGTGATGATCGACCACTTAATGTCAGGTCATCGCTGCGCTTGCGGGAAAGAGTGTCTCCCCAATAATATTCGTTGCGGAAGTTATCGATAGGAAATTTAGGTATTACTCCATCGTTAAAGTACTTCTTAACTGGCAGGTTGAAATAGTTTTGAACTCAAATATTCCTTGCAGTTGCCTGCAGTTGTTCTCCTTGTCATCGATGCAACACCTCTTCATGCGTGTTTCGGCGGTGGCAGCAACTGTTGCCCTCCGCCGCCCCCTCCTCCGGTACTGCCTGGCGCATGTTGTCCTCCTGGTCCAGGATACGGCGGCTACGGCGGTATGGGCGGTGGCGGAGGAGTAAGGTAATTTTTTTATTCATCTTAATCAAGAGGTAAGGTAGTCGGAGGAGGGGTAGCCGGAGAGGCACCAGTGCGACTGTGCTAACCAAGACGTTTCTGATTCCTTTTACTGAGGTATCCGAGAAAACTGTTGGCAACAGAAAATATAAATTTAGGTACCCATATTCTTTAGAACTTCAGACACGTTTCTTGGAGAAGTTGAAATATCTCCTTTTTACTCATTTCCAACACGGCCGTAGTTGGGTATGATGACGAGAGTGGTGGCTGGTGGCCTGGCACGTCGTATTATTATAATCTGGAGATTCCCATTGAGCGGGGTGGGTCGTATTGGCCTTTGAGAAAAGTGCTTGAAAAATTTGTTTGGTGAAAAATTTGCTAAATTTTGTGTGGTAGTTCCCATTTCACGCGCCGCTATGTTCTCCACCAGTCGCTCAAT
>MU916067.1:0-10247 GCA_036418165.1 Cooperia oncophora
CGTTTAACTTGGTGAGCCGGTCAGCCGTAATCGTTAGATATCGGCATGGTGCGGGTTCGACTCCCGCCTGGGGCACGACTTTTGCCCACAACTCAGCATTCTTGTGATAAATATCTGATAATATCTGCAGCGCAGATTGACTGTAGGGATAATGGCTGTTAACAGACATATTGAACTCGTTGAATAAACAACATCTTACACATCGACGAACCAGTAAAATGAAATGTTATGAGAACCAGTTAAATGGGATGAAATGAAATGAAATCGGTTCTATCAGCTGTTTCCCACCAAGGACAACCCACCAACCGAACGATCCCTACGCCTGCGTTCACTGATGTGTCGTCAGTGATTAGCCCGTCCCCTCCACACGCAGCGGTGGGCGGTGCCAATGGAATAGGGTTGGGCCAATGAGAGGAACGGCGGCGTCCTCGGTCTCCTCACTCGCTTTCGCGCCGTGGCAATAGTGCAATTGCTGCCCTTGCGGACCCCGCTACCTGCTCGCGAAGTTGGAGGGACCTCGCCAGTGAACGCAGGACGCTGCCTTCAATGAGAAGTCATTACATAGTAGCAAGTCCAACAGCGAACTGTATTTGTAGGGAAATCTATGATTTGGACAAACCCGTGTGACGTAAACATGTTGCTAAATTTTGTACAACAGGAATCATTTAGCACTGCAGGAGAGCTGAACATATGAGGAAGGTTGAAATCACCTGCTACTATGCACACTTTGTCACAGGAAGACAGATCACTGAGAGCCTTGATAAGTTGTTCACTTTTTGTGGAAGAACACGACGGCGCTCTATACACGGCTATGATCCTAAGTTCCATGGAGTAAAAGTAAATATCGCACGCTAGTATTTCGTATGCGTCCTTAACCGATTCCCCAAACACTGTACTACCAGAATGGGGGTGTCTCAGCAAAAGGGCTACTCCGCCTCCTCTCTTGTTCAGCCTGTCAGTTCTGAAAACTTCATACTGTGCTGCCACTACCCCAAGTAACGGGGAAATATCAATTTTCGAATTTAGCCATGTTTCACATAATATAATAAGATCGGAGTTTTCCCTTCGCATGAATGTTTCTAGAGAGACTGCATTTTTAACCAAGGACCTGATATTTGATAAAGCACAATTGACCTTGAACGGAGATGTCCGCGGATAACTCAAACGTTTTTCGACAATGCAATATCGGAATGAGCATTCAGAGAAGCGTTTTGTGAACAAATGACAGAATTTGTGGAACGAACATTCAAAGGAGTGTTTTGTGAAACGGCGGAGTTACTATTTTGATGACAATCATTAACAGCAGCAGACCTATTTTCTGATTTTTTCGCCAAACGGGCTTCACGTAATCGCACTCTCTCATCCTTAGATAGAGATGGGCGTAGAAAAACGCCTTTATCAGGGAAAGTGCGTAAACGGGGAGCACGTTTAAGAGCTACTTGCTGGAATCTGGATGAAGGCAAAACCACTTTAACAAGTCTGGGCCGCCCATTCATCGGTCTGCCCATTCGATAGACTGCGTTAGGAACACATTCAATATCTAGGTGGTTCAGAATTGAGTTGACCAATTGAAAATCATTATTGGCTCGATCAATAGAAGAAGAGGAAACGGACTCAGGTAATCCTATGACAACAATCGATCTTTTCTTTTCAAAATCTGCTTCAAAGTCGCTTACATGCGGGTTTGTTACCTCATTTCTAAGAGCTACAGGTTCTTGAGAGTCATACCGTTCAATGATGTTCCTTAGCTTTTCATTTTCTGTCCTCAGTTTCTCGTTTTCTTCTGTGACGTTTGAGATCCATTTTCGCATACTGTCCAGCTGGTCTTTAGTCTCTAGTAGGATATTGAGGATGAGCCTGACATATGCTGGAACCTCAGTCCCCGCACACTCTGTCCACCAGTTTAGGACCAGTCCTCCCTCAATTCGGGCGAGCTAACATCCGTATGCCTTCGCTTCGTTGCTGGAAGAGAAGTAGATCGAAGTGGCGTGTTCATCGTAGGCACTATCGAGAAAATCAATGATCTTTTCCTAATCGATGACCACCGTTGAACAAGGCAAACTGTGAGTAACTAGCCGAAAACCAGTTCAAATGATGAAACAATACACCTTTTCCAGTGGCTTTCTGAGAAGTATTAGCACCGACTCCCGCCACAAGGAGTCTCACCGAATTATAGCTGTTTACGAATCGGCGTAGGAATCAACCAAATTAAGCCAACAGCAATAGTCGTTCAGTCGCACGAAAAGTAGACAATCGTAGCTCCGGATATAGCAGTCAGAATATCGAATCGGACGCAGAATTGCTTTCTCCGTACTATTGAGAAATATCACAGAAAAAAAGGAAATATTGGCTATCCAAGAAATCAAGTCGGAGCAAGGGTGGGCGCCGCCGGCCGCGAGGCGTGATGGCGGGTGTGGTGTTTTTGTCCGCTAGGAAGAGAGACTCTTATTTTGCGGCGAGAACTTTTTCTGAGGGCCCGTTTACTGCGATATGTACTGCTGGACGCCGCTCTCCCCCAAGACGGCACCGCAGAATCACGTTTCTGATAGTTGATTGTGATGTCTACTTTCCACGTTTGATGTGAAAAAATTTGGAGAATGCAAAGCTATTTGCCCCTTTAAACTCACAATCCTCAACCATGGCAGCTTTCGTAAGGGGGGGGGGGGCGCCGCGCGCTATGCATGTCGCGCTCTTACGGCTAGGCGTGGCGCCTTGACGATTGTCTTCCGACCAGGGCACGTAATCGCGTTGTGACCATTTTCCGCTAAATACTACCCCCCCCCCCTAAATAAGAGAACTAGGCACTATTATCTATT
The DNA here is from genome assembly GCA_036418165.1 of Cooperia oncophora. NCBI lineage: Eukaryota > Metazoa > Nematoda > Chromadorea > Rhabditida > Trichostrongylidae > Cooperia > Cooperia oncophora. The sequence goes on from MU916067.1 coordinate 2,817, forward strand.
CCTACCACGAAGAACCAAAAAAAATTCGCTGAAACTTTGTCTATAGATGTTATTCGATGTCCTGATCACGAGTATGACATCATTTCTCCATACCAGCACTATTTAGCGCTCTGCTGAGGCTGAAACTGGGAAAAGGAAAGATTCCTCTGAGGAGGCTCAGTCTTAGCAAAGCGCAGATGACCGTCGTACGTTAACGCCGGCGCCAAGAGTAAATGCCGTATTCGTAGTCAGGATGTTGAATAACCCCATACACAAGTTTTGAAAGATTTTGGTGGTTTAGGGTATTCACCGCCTGGGGATTGCGCCTGCGGCGCGGCGCCAAAATACCCAAAATACGTCAAAATAATCGGCAAAATCGATTAAAAGTTTCGGGCGAAGCGGATGTGATATTCGTGTTCAGGAGGTCGAAGTACCACTGTAAGCAATTTTCAGCCAAATCTGCCCTTCTAGAAAAAAGTCGATAAAAAAGCGGCCTGATTTCGGCAGACTGGGGTAGGAATAGTTCGATAGTGCCGAAAACTAGAACACAAACTAGAAAACTGCTAAGAAACTAAAAAGAAAGGTAAAACTAGAAAACAAACGACTAGATAAAACTAACTCACCAAGAGCTAGAAGCCAGGACCAGGAAATAGCTTTTTAAACATTAGTTGTTCGCGGTCATTCAAAGGTGAGCGTGCTCATACAAATGTATTGGGGAGTTATTTTACGACCCGGAGCCAGTTTCAGGCCGAACACTCGAAAAGTACACCCCCCCCCCAACTTGAACACCCACTTCTTTGACAGTAAAGCTTTTGTGGAGGGGAAAGCAGGAATGTGGAGCACTTCGCACTTGTTCCATGTGTTTAAGCATTTCGAAAAAACTTCCTCTTCAAGAAATTTTCTCCGTTGTGGTCTTGTCGTGATCATGGGGTTCATTACAAGTCCTTACGCTTTGAACAGCCATGGCAAGCTTCATACAAGGTCTTTCGTAAAAAGAAAAACAGTGCCAGAATTTCGAAGCTTTCTGCTTTCCAGCAAATTTTATTTCTTCACTAGGCCTGCTATTCGGAAAACTCCCTTGTTGTGATCACAACGCACCGGTGCCGGACGGCACGAAATCCATCCCCTCCGACACTATAAAAACCCTCCAGTTGGCTTAAAGACTTTGGTATGCTTCTAAAACGCATGTTTTCGCCAAGGATATCAGGAAATAGTTCATTGGGCGCCAATTGGCATCACCTCTGCAATGCGCCATGCATAGCGCTTTCACGCAGAGGTATTGGAAAGGTACAACTTCTATGGAAATAGATGTGCTTCTGCGATACAAAGGTTCGGAATGTATATTCATCTGTTTATTGATTCATGACGTCGTTGTGGGCGGCCATCGTATTTCCTGTCATCGCCCGTTCCCCACTTCTGCGCTGGCAGGTTGCTTCTGTCTTGTGTGTGTCTCTTCAGGGGTTCTTCACATGGATAAGTCTTTCATCATTGAAGCTGAACGACATCTGGGTATCGCTGCACCCTCACTTCAGAAAGGGCCCTGCGCTTACGACCCCCCCCCTCCCTCGAGGTCAAATACGACCCCCTGTTGTGATCATCACAACGATGGCGTGCCCTGCTTGCGACGCCCCTCCCCCGCGTGGACAATGCTTTGGGAAAGTTTGACTTGGGGAACGTTCTGGTTGTGTAGTGGGAGAAGTGATTTGAATTTCGCAAAGTGGGGCAGTAAAGAGTGGCAGTGCTCCTTTCTTTGAGATTACATCAGTGGTGTCGGGACTGTTTAGAAATATGAGAACCATTTTACCCCATGATAGGCGGCAGCACCGCGGTATCTCCTCACCATTTCACCAAATTTTTTGACCAATAGTCAGGTTTCGTCCTTCTTTCATCTTTCCATCTGACTTCATATGTGTCTTCCATGTGCATGTGCAAAAACATGTTAAGAACTTTGAACAAAAGAAATGTCAAGTTAGTCATATAGAGCTTCACGGAGAGAAAAAAGCATGACTGCGCATGTATGTCAAACAGTTCGATCGTGTTGAACACATTTCCCAGCCACCGCAATCTTCCGAGTGTGGGACAGTAAGCGTTGTCTAAGCTCAGTGAGTTGTGCTGCGGTTGTGACATTTTCCGAAAGTCATTAATATTGTAGAGACGCAAGTGTACCACACTTTCAAGCCTTGCAATCACCATCAACTGTGAAAATAAAAGGATTAAGGAGTCTTCGCCGTTGATCAATCCCTTTGTGGGATGCGGCACGCATTCTACTTCCATTCAGAATCGTAGTGGCTTATTGAATGCGATGTGGCCTATACAATGACTTGCGGTGGCCAGCCGATGTACAAGTCAGTGTTTATCCTCCCAGACGAATCTGGTACCAATTTACCGTCCCCGGAGGGTAGAAGGCTTGGTTGGCCAAGATCGACCCGGGATTTAAACCCAGGACAGCGCGAGTGGTCAACGCGCCACTTGTCGCTACACCAAATCCTGCCCCAAGTGGGACAATACAGTAGCAAAAAAAATTTTATCTCAAACAAAGCTCAAATACGAGCTTATACAAGTACATAATAAACAGCATCAGTTTTCACATTGCACAGAGACATATCTTTTCGAAGAACGAAGTTCAATCACATGAAATGACTCATCAAGTTGCTGTAAAGAAATCCTGGCACTGAACTGAAGGTTTGAAGTTCTATGGAGCTCTGCCAATGACACAGAAAGATGTTACGCATAGAATCTCCAGTAATTACTAAATTGTTTTCCCATTGGACAGCGGAGTGTGCATTGCCACTTCGACTACCATTCGTGTGGTTCGACGCTTGGGCGTGCCAGGCGGGATGGTTCTGGCGCGATGCCAAACCCGTTCTCCACCAGTTCTTGAAGCGAGCAAAAGATATGACTTTATCATATCGTACCACTTTGTCGCATGCGCGCTTCAACAGGAATGGAGAGCACGGCTTTGATGGGCTTTGACTTGACACACTCCACTTCCTGACACGCCCAACCGTCCGCAGCGACTAGAGTGTAGGGCAGCTCCGTCTGAGGTCAGACTTTTCTAACTAAGGAAAGGGGAGAAGAAGAAGGAATTGCAATAGTCTGGAAGACTGATGTGAGCACTGACTATCCCGTACTGGTTAGTACAGTACAGACGAAAAACGTATTGATATTGACAAATATGACCAATGCACTTTACTGTTTTTTTTACTTCGTGCCTATCATCATGGGAAACGAGAACCCGTGCGAAGAGCGCCTTAGGAAGATTTTATGTGCGTTGCACGGAGCCGATGCGGTGAGCTCAACCAAGTGTTAGTGTTAAGGGAAGTAGCAAGGCCTCCTATTATCTGCTGGCCTACCAATACTTCATGTTCTCTTGATGTCGGCAGTACCCGATGCAAAGCGTAGTTGGCTCGACTCCAGATACCGACAAAGATAACCAACTGCTAGATAGCTTTGAGCCAATTCTACGTGGAACTCGCATGAATTTCAGCAATATCTGGTGACCCTCCCTGGGCCTTTGGGCCTCGGTTTGAGGGCTCACTGAGCTTGCTCCTCCCGCGGAGGTCAGATGTTCAGAACAACGTGACCGAGTGGGTAAGCATTGGATTGAGAGGAGAGCGAACACGCATTGTGTACTCCGTATCCCTGGGATGGCGTAGGCGTGGCATTTGAGCATGGCACAGAACGGGTCACTCGTGGGATATTTCAGTTTGAGACAACTGTCATCTTGTTCTGCATTGGATAGAGACACGACCACAATTGTGTCAAAATGGAAATATTTCTCCAAAAGCACAGTAACCGCCACGTTTAGTTAAAAACGCAGCCACGCCTACTCCATCTCTAGGATCTTGCGTGTATATATGATCGAGCACGTCGCACGTCGGGATCCTTGGCGAGAGAGTCTTATTTAGTTACTGAAGGGAGGAGGATAGCGGTCCTTACTGCCTAAATTATCTTTTGCTCAAATTCAAAAGTTCAAAGAATGAAATATGGGCGCTGATGCAGCACAGGTATGCGATTTAGAAATAAATCTGGCAATAAATATATTCTAATTCGCTGCCGATGAAGGAGCGTGTCAGGCATGACGGGTATGCTACGGCGCCAACCCCTTCTCTGCCAGTTGATGAAGCGGATATGCGACAACCATTGTTTTGAAACGAGCGATATGATAGAATATTGTCACTTTATTGCTTCGACAGCTGGTGGAGAACGGGGTTGGCACCGCATCAAACCCATCTGACCTGACACGCCCCTTCGCTCGCAGCGAACTAGGGTATAGATGACGTGTCACTAGTGTCACGCGATACGTCAATGATCTCACGCTAACGGATCCGTGCTACACCTCCACTATAATATGAAAAAAAATACCACTAGATTCTCGCAGGATGCCAGGATCTCAAAGCAACAACCTAGTTCACAAAAAAATTGGAATATGAGATAAGAGTGGGCAATATCTAAGAGTGAGTTAATTATTATCACCGATGTTACGTAGTCAGTATGCATAAAAGCGTGAGAAAAGTGAAAATAAGTGACATATTCACGTGTCACTACCCATAATTCACAGAACTTTCTTGTATGGTTATTTGCAAAATGGGTTATATTACAGACTTCAAAGGCGTTCTATCAAATCCATAAACAATTATCACAGTTACTATACCCGTTCTGGTCACTGTCGTGGTTTGAAGGCAGTAGCCGTACTGAGCGCGGTGGCGCGAGTTTGTTATTGGTCACACACACCATTGGTACCGCCCATACCTGAAGGCAAAAATGAGCGTTCCAAAGTACGCAGATGCAAGCGGGCGACGTCTGCGAGGGCTCACGGAAAGGAAAGAAAGAAAACGGAGAAGTATGTGTAAGAGGGGAGAGTCGGCTGGGGATAACCGGGAAGCAGCCGTTGCTGGATTCGCAACTACGTACTTCGAAACGCCCCTTCTGTCCTTCGATATGGGCTGTGCGTATAACTGTGAGGTACGAATGAAAAGAAGCTTAAGTTGCCGCGTAACTCGACTCTCGCCATCAGTGGAAAATCACTAGTAGTTACGCTCCTGATGAGACATCGCACCGAGCGACATTCCCCCCTCCCCCTCTCGTAGCAGTGGGAACACCGCTCGCTCCACAACAATGTGGGCGCTGCAATGGCCCGTATAGTTTTAATACACGCCCACTGCTCAACCCGGATGGAGCATTGTGGGGAGAGGGGGTCCGGCCCATAGCTCATTCGTGCGTGATCCGAAATGGTCACCCCTGCGTAAAGTGTGGCCACCGCCTCTATCATAATATTTGGGTGAGACAGCAGACAACGAGAACTTTTCTGCATCCCTATTCTCACTAATTGTGAAATTATATAGCCTATTGAGATTGATAGCGTTACAATGTTACCATTTGTTATAATTTACATGGAAATTGAAGAGGCACTAGTTCAGGTGCTATCACCGCAATGAGGATAGCATTCGCCAACATCCGGCAGTGAAAGATACGCGAGTTGACGTGCTTCCTTTGGATACGTCCTACCGGAGTACCGTTCAAACCGAGCTAATTCCTCTCTGAAAAAGAGCTTATCAACAGGTTCTGTTAACTTGCCGATATACAACGGGTCTGATCAGAACTCACTTAATGTCAGAGACGTTCATTCGTTTCTTTATAATCCAGTCCCACCCATTATAATGCGGACCACATAGGGAAGGATCGAGATTCTTTTTGAATGGGCTTTCCCAGCCACTTTCGCCCACTTTTTGAGCCTTCCAACCATGTAGCATAAAGTCAGCATCCGACCACCTAAAATATTAGAGATATATTAGAAAATTGAATTATTATCCTCCCAGATCAGCAAAAAATCACTGAAGATCCGTGAATCAACTGTGCGCATTTGGTAGGCAGGTCCGCAGCAACAAGGGCGCGTGGCCTTCACTACTTCAACGTTTTCAGGCTACGAGGCAACGACTTACATCGCTAGTTACCGCGCGTGTTGCGAGCACTCTTGGAGGCTTGATGAGCTCAACGGGAGATAGAGCCCATCCTCTTGACACAACCCTCAGCGAACGTGGAACAAGCTTCTGGACGGTCATTTGTCCTCATTAGAACCCTGCTGCTTTTGGAACCCCACCTTCGGCAATATCACACTTTATGCCAGAGCCTTTGAAATTCAGGAATTTCACATCGAAATTTTTCTTGGGATAGATCTGCCTACATTTGGGGACGGAAACATAGATTACATCTGCTTGAGAAGGAAGTGCCTAGCGTCCACGTCACGGGCGGCAGCGCCAGAAGCTTTTTGACGTCAGCACCCATAGCGCCGTACCCAGCAGCCGGATGTTTTGGCGCCGACGCCTGTGACGGAGGCACCCATACACCTCGACAGCCAAGAAAAACTTCAAGCCTCTAACAAAGGAAAACTCACTTGTCAGTCGTGATAAATCCATCGCGAACCCATCCATGGGCTCTGTGGTAGATCCTGATCTTCCCCGGCCAGAACCTTGTTGCACCCAATGCTTGTTTGACACAAGATACGTAGATTAAGTAGCTTTCGTAACCAGATGCATTGTGCCATACATTATCACAGTTTTCCGTCTCTTGGACTGCCCACGGAAGCACAGTTTTCATTATGAGGAGCTGAAATTCATGAAGAAAGATCGAGCGGTATCGACCAGCAACACTTTTAGTAGAGAGTTGAGACAGAATGAATTAGAAAAAAAATGCAAGTCTAACAGCAGTTCGAGCACTCACCTGCAAAACTCCATTATCGGCTCCATTCCAGTTAGATGGCTGTGTGAATTCCCAATCACCCCAGTCTTTCAGGAAATTCACAGCAAAATCCGTATTTCGAACCTGAACAGGAGCACATCCACTTAACAGTAAGCAATGAATAAGTATTCTCTCACTATATAGTTGCCACTGGCGATTTCCCAGTTGAAAAATCTCTCATAAAAGATTATGTCGACGCGATCATCAATCCATTCCTCAATGCAGTGGTTCGGGTTCACGACTCCTGAGAAGAATATTTTACTCTCTAGTGAAGTACGTAAGTAGCAAAAAATATCGAGTGAATAGTTAGCATGATCAACCGCTTCGGGAGGTACAACGCGCTCTAGAACTATGGTGGCTGTATAGTGTAGTTCGCTGCGGACGGTTGGGCGTGTCAGGCGGGATGAGTTTGGCGCGGTGCCAAACCCGTTCTCCACCAGTTGTTAAGCGAGCAAGTGATATGACTGTAGTGTGTATCATATCGTTCGTATTAGTCGCATGCGCGCTTCAACAAGAAGGCAGAGAACGGCTTTGACGGCGTGACACACTCATACTGCCTGACACGCCCAACCGTCCGCAGCGAACTAGAGTATACAGGGGGGGGGGCAAAAAAAGTCACTTTTCTTCATTGACTTTCGAGGCGCTATAAGTTACACTTTATTGAATTCTCATCGGACATTTTCACCACCATATTAAAGAGCATATTAAATACTA
>MU916070.1:1674-15098 GCA_036418165.1 Cooperia oncophora
GGATGTATGAATACATAGGTGCAGCTTTATATGAGTGAGAGCGTTGCTGGCACGATGCCAACGGGAAACTCGTCCGAAAATGCTCGTCTAATGCCACGCAAAACAATGGTTTTTGGCAGATTTTTGGCCGATTCCCTTCGCTTTTTCGTCATTTTCCCCACTACACATGTAGCATCCCTGCTATTACATTTGAGAATTACCCAATTATGGTGCCTTATGCCTTTAATTCGTGCGGTTGTCTCGGAAAGGCTCGTTCTTTGTATCGATGTACTACGCACACTTCAGTTGTAATGCCATAGCGTTTTTCCGTTTGAGGAACTCATTTTCTCCAGCTGAAAAAGGGCTTGCAGCTCAGCCTACCGTGAGGATACTCCACTATACCAGATGTAATCGACGAGAAAACGCCAAACTCGCAAAAACCTAATCTTCCACGACTTCTCAAGAGCCAAATCCCTTGCGAGGGCTCCGCAGTGAAGAACTAGGGAGGAGTGAGAGATCACTGGCAGTTCAGGGGTGATACATCACAACGTATTGGTCTCATAATTTCTGCAGAGGAATGAGAAATAGAATTTGCAGGACGCGAGCACTTTTTTGGAGTCTCAACAGATTTGTAGGCGGATGTGGATTGATTCCGAAGTATTTTTAGTACCGAAGACGTCCCCCGAGGGGCTATGCTTTTGCATCTGACATTAAGTGACGGCCATTGTCTTGATTTTCTTCCAGTTATCCTTCTTGCTGACTAGAAGCAGAGTTTGCGAGCTAGCCAGAATAACATAAGTGCAGTGATTTCCATGTCAAATGTTAAAACGTAGCCTACAGGGGATGACTTTAGCACTAAGCTCTTGAAAAAACCCCCTTGGCAGTCGCCGTATACGTAATGGACTTGTTTGCCGGAGATCTAGTCCCTGCGGTAATAAATGCCATCCAACTCGAGGGGAAAAAGGAATAATGCACAGAAATGAAGCTCGCAAAAGAAAATAGCTTTCAAAACTCCTTGCGAAATTGCTTAGGGCAATCCGAAGAACCATTGCACTACTGCAAATGCATCATTGATGGACTGAAGCGGCGCAAAAACGTGTTCTATCTAGCAGAACGAAGGCTTGGCTTGTCGCTGCATACTCACTTTTCCAAAAGAGGAGGTATTCGAGGGAAGGAGAGTGAATTAGTAGCACGAGCGCAGTCAGAAGAGACCTAGAAATCTTTGCAAAGATCCTTTCAGGCTCTGATGAAGGCGGTTTCGCCGAGAACGTGCGTAAGCCGAATAAAGTGGTATATCAACCTCGCGAGAGTTTCAACAGAGGAAAATCTACAGTACTACAACTATGCCGAGGTTTATTGAGAGCCGTACTTGGTGACAAAGAGCGCAGGAGATGCTCCTGCCACGCTGCCAGCCAAAGAAGGCACAGTAATTCATGGGCATCGTCTCCGTGGGAGCAATAACGGCGAACGGATCCGAATGGTAGCAAGTTGTTTATCTGGCAAGGGAACGACGATTCCGCTTTCCACCCACCTGGCCAGGGGCTGACTGAGCGGAAACTGAGTGATGTTGATGCACTTGCTGCTCCTACATACAGTACAATGCGCAATTTAGGGTACTATGTGCCGCCTATTTTCCTAAACTCATAGTTTAGTGCTTTTGTTCGCTGCGGATGATGAGCTGTCTCTGAAGGATATTAACGGTCTAGGGTTTGGCCCTTTTTGCTCTTTTTTTGTTTCGGCAAGTGACCAGACTGTATCATATCCATCGTTCCTATTATCTTCTCACAAACTGCTGTCGCTAACCTATTTAATCGGGTGGAGGAAATGGGCTGACACGCACCTACACAACTTTATATGACACGGCACCCCCCATCATCCGCAGCGAAAAAAACTGTGAATAAGGATGGAGAAGGTATTGTAGCTCGAAAGTGACCGAAATGAGCTGGAGGGTAACGATAGCCACATCCGTCTCGTAATCTACTCAGCAGCAAGCAACAGAGGCAAGGACACCAGCACGCGTCTAGCTACGCCCAACTATTGTCATGTGCGCTATCTGTCTGCGCCCCTCACGCTTGGCTGTTCGCTACGCTTGGCCGCTATAGACTGCTTGCCATTGATGCTCTTCGCTGGGGGATCTCAGTCACGCAACTTTGGTAAGGGGGTACAGTTCGAAATGGCATTCTGCTTTCTCACCTCGCTCGTGACAAGAATCTTGCAAATAAACGTACAGCGTATCTTCAGGTGCCTTTATTGGCTTCATTTCCTTGTGAGGATGGCGAAGCCCATCAGTATTTCTTAACAAGATTATTTTTAGTATGCTACTCGTTCTTATGTTTACCCAGAAGCACAGCACACGTCCACCCTTATGTGTCGCAGCTCATTGAATGGGGAGATAGTGTAGACCGCAGTTAACAACCGTGTATAACTTCGCGTCAGAAAGTTGTAAGGTAGCGGCGGGACTGTACAAGTGACTACACCAGAAAGCCGGTAACTCCGCACTCGTTGATAGGTATCTTATCGGTTGTCACTCTTTTCGCGTGCTCTCTCGGCCACTCTATATCTGGACACTAGTCCAAATACATACAGGGGGGGGGCCAAAAAAGTCATTCCGGCCGAGTCACATATGAGCGAAGTTTTCGCAGCCCAGACAGAGGAAGTGGATATGAGTACCAGGGCGGAAGATACCCAAGATCTTCCTCTATAAGCAGGAGCCGGCTGCCGCCATTCACCTTCATGTACACCAAAATATGAAGTCATCTCCAGTCGCGGCCTGAGTGGAGAACGCCTTTGGAATTCACGTGGCCTCCAAACAGCTGCGGAACTTTGAATGGAATCACCCATGGATAGCTACCTGGAGACCAGTACTCTTGATCTGCAAGACCTCAAACATCGAGCAGCTCCGGCAACGTCGCTACGGTCCAGGACATCATCTTCACCCCATTCACCAAGCGCGGGTTGATGGTGTGGACCGGCCGTACCTGGAATGGGTATAACCGAAGGCTTCGGGCCCAGACTCTAGGTGAGACGTATCCCTGGGCGGTTTTACTACACGAAGCAACTCGAGGAGGAATATCCTCCCGTACCGTACCTTCTGGAGACCTTTTTGCCTGCTAAGTTTGGTGCACCACAATGAGATCGAGGGAGTTGGAGAAACTCTCGCCTACGGGCTGAGTACCTAAAGAAGATGGTATATCTAAGTAGGTCACCTGACCTGAATCCCTTCAATTACCCGGTTCGAGCGGAGTTCAAGCCGAGGTGTCTACCTCGGGAGTGCGGAGAAATCGGACCATCGTTCGCTAGACTCTCAGGGACCACATTACGCGGAGTGCGGTTCAGAATCTCTCCATGGCCGCTTCGCCAGCAAGGCTGTGGCGGAGTATCATGTAGTACTATTTCAATTGATGCTCTTTAATATGCGCCTAGTGAGAAATGTCTGCCATAAAAATTTAATAGCGTTGCCACACTGATAGCGCCCTTGGAAATCCATTCGGAGGCAAAATGACTTTTTTTTTGCCCCCCCCCCTGTAGATTTTCTGCCTATCCCTTAGCACAGGGAGAGTCCAACCTCAAGCCTTTGCTTTTTCATTGCTCTTTCCTTTGCTTTTTTTTGACAAGGGAGTCAATGTCCTGACGAACAACTCTCTGCGAGCTGCACTTAATAGCCGACTTATTCGATGTTTAGTGCAGCCCCCAGAAGTCGGGTTTTCTGCAGGAATCTCTCTTTTGCTTGGAGCGTTGAAAAAGTCTTGCAAGTAATCCAGGAGGTAAAAGAGCTTCATGCATCAAAGTACATGCGAAGAACACTCAGCCCTCCTCCGAGTCCTTGACAGCGACAACTTGCTTGAAATGAATACCAAGCTGACTTAAGTAATACTATTTTAAGCTGCTCAGCGGTATTAAGAACTATCGCCGGGATCATCTAAAAATAGAGTTGTTGTAAGCCCTTTTTTTGCTCTGACGCGTCTAGCGCGTAGTCTTAGCCTCAAACTTTGACACAATAGGGAACGAATACAAAATGTTATCACAAGAACGTATGGGCAAAAGTCGCACCCCAGAAGAACCCGCATCTCCCGCTGATCGGGCGTGGGCGTTATCCATTCGCTTTTACCCCCTGGATTTCCAGTGGTGTAATGGATAACGCACTCACATGGTCAGCGGGAGATGCGGGTTCTGATCCCGTATGGGGTCTGACCTTACCCACAACATAGCGTTTTTGTGACAACTTTCCGAGCGCTAACTGCGGCGCCAAACAGCAGTTATCATACTAAACAACTTCACAAACCAAATGTTATGTTGTTTAAGTCATAGAGAGATTTTGCAGATTTATGAAATCCCCGCCTCAATGATGGCGATATTCATTTTCCCTCTGCCAATATGCTATGATCTACTTTTTACCCATGCTCATTATGTCTACAGGAGGTCTTTCCAAGGGTACGCCTTGATCTCAAAGCTGGCGGTAGGTTTACTCTTTGGCTCTTTTCGTTTGTTTTCTAATTATTCTTTCTCTTCATGTTTCTTCATCAACTCGAGGCCCTTTACGCGACTAATTGCAAGAGTCAAAGCCCTGTGAGGGGAAAGAAGGAGTCGCAGTGGATGGACTTGTGGTGGTTCGAAGTCGAAAAGTTCTAAGGCAGAATGTCAAAATGCAAGGTTGCCCTGGCTCCTCGAGCTGTGCTACTTGAGCACAAGTAATCCCGCCCTGTGATGATGTTTTTGGGGCACGTATATACAGGGTAGACCTTTCAAAGGGAAGCCAGCCATAATTGGCATGCGCCATTAATAAAACGCGTCAGCCACGTGAACACGCCACCTCCTCGTAATTCTTGCTTACCAGTTCTCTGCTCCTGAAATGAAAACACCACAAAAACAACTTACGCCTACTGCGCCTAGGGGTCTATTCGCGATTCATATTCATCGATAATTATACATTCACGATTTCACGTGAATAAGAATAGGAGGTGGGTTAGTTATGCAGGAATTTCTCCAGAGGAGCGTGCAAACCGTCACAACTTGGAGCTTGAGGGAGAGAGCCTGGCAGAAACAGCTTCACGAACAGTCAAAGCTGCACAGGGTGGCGTAGGGAAAAGAAGAGCCATATTCCTGACATTTCTCTATTAGCAGGAGCAAGATCACAACCTATGCCTCTAGGGCAAAAGGCTCACAGTTTATTTTGTTAGTACGTTTTTGTACCGTTCGGCGTTTTGTAGGTGAAACAGACTTTTCCGGCCAATTTTATCTGATGTAATGAGCTAAAAAATCGCAAGGCGCAAAGTAGTAGTACTCAATAGGTGAACATAACATGCCCGAATAGGCCAGGGAGGCGGAGGTAATGCGATGGTAAGAAGCAATGCTCATCCACGCTCGCGCCGGGGGCAAGTCTCGGCATTGGCTCCCGGCCAGGGCCACACGAGCTTTCCTTTCCGGGGACGATAAAATGGTTCCAGGTCCGCCTGATGAAAGGGTAGGAACACTGATCTGTACATCGGCTAGCCCCCGCAATTCATTGTATCGGCTACATGCATTCTCAATAAGCCACTACGATTCTAAATGGAACCAGAATGCGTGTCGCATCCCAGAAAGGGAATGAACAATGGCGAGGACTTATCCTTTATACCAATGCTAAATGGTGGAAATATCGGAAGCCCCTACAGCGCTTGGCGTCAGCATTGCGAGTGGTTTGCTTTATTCCACGGGGATCGCACTCAGCATATTCAAGTTCCAGAGGTCCGGCGCTTTTCCAGGGCGAACCACAGCCATCCAGTCATTTGAAAAATCCGATCGTGAGGACTCATGCCATGCGGTGTTGATTAAGCGAAAAGCTAAACGTGGGCTACACCATTGTACCATGTGAAAGTATCAAGGTGGGCCAACTGGTCAGCTATCCGCCGCGAAATGTGAAGTAGGAGTTTACGCTTCACGGACGAAACTACCTTATTCGCCGTTCGCCCCCCTCCTTTCCCCATGGGAACTCACTGCTAGTACTGCCTGAATGGGTTCATTTCGGGCAAAACTAACACAGTGTCACATGCACTGCGGATCTCAGAGCAAGACCACGCTATGCGCTGTATCAGTTGCTGACAAATACACCCCCCCCCCCGAGATCCCATTCTCAGTACCAGCCTTCCCCCGTGCTACCTACCACTTTCCTAGATTTCCCCAACTTCCAAGCACTTTTTCCACTTCTTCCCAGAAAATTTCCAGTTTTCAGCCAAGAATTTTCCGTCGAGTGAGGAGGGAGGGGGAGTGGGAGGGGAGGGGAGGGGGGGAGGGGCTGCGCGGTCGTGGTGGTGTCGATACCTGGGCGGACAAAGTCTCGGGAACATTCTCGAAGTTTCCTCAGCTTTTTCCAGAAATTCGCGTGATTGACGAGTAATTCTCTTCTGATTTTCTCCTCCCCGTCAAAATTTCTTCGCTGTCCGACCGGAGGCAGGGGGGGGCGATGGCTCGAGGAGACCGTCAGGTTAACTATCATTTTCAACTATCGGAAATAGTAGTTGTATAGATCTTTGGCAGTCCCTCTCCCAACAACGACCAAATACGACCCCCTCCCTCGCGGTCAAATACGACCCCCCCGTTGTGATATCACAAGGGTAGCGTGCCCTGCCTCGTAGATCATGTGGCGTGGCTGCACACTTCATTCAAATACGGTGGCGGTTGCCCTTTTGGTGGTACGGTGCCGTTTTGGGACAGATGCAATCATTTTTTGTGCAGCGCAATATTGTGACGGCTATCCCAAATCGAAATATCCAACGATGAGCGGGTTTCCGCTGACACGCCCCCTCCATATGCGAGATATATACTGTATATCATATGAACGTCTGGACAAAAACGGAGCAACACCTTGAGTTTTTCAGCGAGAACGTGAAGGACTACTCCATTTGGTGATTTTTGAATGCACTTTGGCTTTTCTTGGTTTATTGATCAATGGAGTTGGTATATATCTGCTCTTACAACGATCGATTTCAAAAAGCAGAAAGAAAGAAGTGCGTCTATTCCTCGTCGCCTGTGTGTGCTTTCTATTCCAGTCTCTGAATGCGATTACCATGGTAAGTGTTAAATGAGTTTTTTCACACCTCCAATACACAGCTAAGACTGATCTCATTGTTGACGATATGGGAGACGGCACATTGTCTGATGCCAATCCAAAAGCAATGGGAAGGCCACTGTGGCTTGTCAACCATTTCTCAAAGAACCCCCCAGAGAAAATTTAATGGCAATGCAAAAGCAATCGGAGGACTCCCGTGGCTTGTCAACCATTTCTCAAGGAGCTCCAAGAGAAAACAATAGAGATTGGAAGAAATATGGTCAGTCTTTGGGGAGTAATGTAGTACGGATAACGAATAAGTCTCCGATTTCTGGTAAATAAAGTTAGGAACTCGATCAGATAACTCTGATAAACAGAAAGAGGGAAGAAGTAGGGGACATGTGGGAGGGTTCAACAGGAAAGGTCTGCAGCTAGCCAAGGCGTCGGGCCTGATGGGAGAATGTTCACTCTCTACAGCCCTACTGCTTGAAATCAAGGCCAGATTGTGATGAAAATTCTTCCATACGGTGGCGGACCCAGGTCAAGGTCAGTCTACAAAGGTAACCTGAATACTTGAACACGAAATATTACTCGCCTCTGACGCATAAAAGACTGGCTTACGCATCACAGTAACTGATGCTACACCCTGAAATACTCGTCAGGAAATACTCTCCACATTGATGCTTTAAAGGCACAGTTCGCGACCGCAAATTGCGGGAAACGGAACTCAAATAGGCACAAAAAAGTGCTAAGTATCTGATTAGCGGAGAAAAGCAGCAGAAAAAGCAGTCCGAAATGTTATAGAGAAAGATAACATAGTGGCTACTAGCTAGTAGCTAGCAGCCGGTGAGGGTCGGCATGGGCCTAAGGGGTGTCCATGGGCCTAATTAGTCAGCTTCTAGCGGAGTTCTTGCCGTTTTTCACATTTTGAAAGTAGCGCAGCCTCAAAAATCGCCTTCCGGATCGTCCGACACATTTGAGAGGTCATAGCCTTATTTTATCGCGGAATGTGCCTTTAAGGCGCATCATTGACAAGGGACAGAGAAAGAATTGTAGGACGTTAGAAGTACCTCCAATGGTGCAGAACTTTCTTTAAAGGCAGTTGGCACGATAATTTGGTATCGGCCTAATATGCTAGCAGGGCGCTATATAGTGGGAAACTGGCGAAAAGGAAGTGAAACAGTCAGAAAACCTGCGAAAAGAGCTTTTGTTCCTCGTAACTCAGAAAGCAATTTCGGACGAGTTTCCCGTACGCATCTTTCCAATAACACGGTAGGCACGGCTGCACGTATGTATTCATAAATCCATGCAGCACCGCGGCCACTTCATATCAATCTCTTCGCTTCATATTTTACTTCACAAATGAAGCAATACGAGCATAAGAAAACGTCGTCCATTTGTGGGCGGGCGGGCGTGGTGGGCGTTTGGGCGTGTGTTGCAGCCTTAAAGGCACAGTTCGCGACCGCAAATTGCGGGAAACGGAACTCAAATAGGCACAAAAAAGTGCTAAGTATCTGATTAGCGGAGAAAAGCAGCAGAAAAAGCAGTCCGAAATGTTATAGAGAAAGATAACATAGTGGCTACTAGCTAGTAGCTAGCAGCCGGTGAGGGTCGGCATGGGCCTAAGGGGTGTCCATGGGCCTAATTAGTCAGCTTCTAGCGGAGTTCTTGCCGTTTTTCACATTTTGAAAGTAGCGCAGCCTCAAAAATCGCCTTCCGGATCGTCCGACACATTTGAGAGGTCATAGCCTTATTTTATCGCGGAATGTGCCTTTAAGGCATGTAAAAGTACCATCTTTGGAAAAGCGCCTGCTCAGGGTTGCGGAATTCCTTCCTGCCAGGCACATTAATCCTACTCGCCTAGGGATTTATCGTGCCAACTGCCTTCAATGACTATGTACACCGACATTACACTACGCTAATTTCCTAATAAGCCTGGACGAAATTCCTTCCACCCCCGCCGGCTAATGCCGTTTGGACTCCAGAAATTTCGTCTTCGAGCTCATTTTAAAAGTGGCAAGATCACCAAATCCGCTAAAAACTTGTATATAGGGGTAATTCAACATCCTGATCACGAATATGACATTCATTTTTGGCGCTGGCGCTAATGGATGACACTACGGTTACCTGCGCTCTGCTAAGGCTGAGCCCAGGAGGTACATAATCGTAGTGTCCCTCTTTGGCGCCAGCGCCAAGAATGAGTGTCATACTCGTAATCAGGATGTTGAATTACCCCTATATACAAGTTTTTAGTGGATTTGGTGACTTAGGCAATTTGAAAATGAGCTCGAAGACGAAATTTCTGGAGTCCAAACGGCATTAGCCACTCCCCACCCGCCCCCATTCCTTAGCACTAAATGCCGCCCGAAACTTGCAGAAATCAAAGATGGCTTGGAAAGGAATTAAATATGTCCTGAGTGGCGATTTCTTCGTCAATGAGAAGATGGGATGCCATGCGACGCCGTGGCGGGTCCCAGCATGTGACATGTTACTTATACTGTCCCATTGTGAGGCCAATGGCATCAAGCCTTAGAAGGAGGGGAAATAAGGGAGAAGGAAGACATATTGGAGTGGAGGAAAATAAGGACGAATACATATGGAAGGAGGAGGGAGACTCCGTTTTAGACAGATATTTCGAGACGCAGAGTCTACAACAAAAAAAGTTTACTTCGGTGATAAAGCTATTTTTCATCCTGATACAGAGGATTTGCGAATAGGGCTCAGATTTATGTCTATTCCTCCCACATAACTGTCATATGACAGAGTTCACGGTATTCAAAAGACCAAACTAAAAGTCAGTGAGAAAAGGGAGCACAGGCTCGAACCACGATTCCTAGCAGACGCTGGCAGGGAGGTGGGGGTCATATACGTAGCGTCGACGGGTTTCTAGATAACATTCAGTGGGGTTACGTTCGATTAATTTACTATTTACCTGCTTGTTCACCTGTTTCGCTCTCCTCGCTCGAACAAATGCTCTGATGGGCTCGTATCATGTTTTGGGTCATCGCTGCGCTGCAGGACCCTTGAAATGAACTTGATTTTTCTTGCAGATGCATCAGAAAATTCTTGAGTTTGTGACCATATCCACCATGTGCCAGCAGCACCAGTAACAAAAAAATCTGCCAGAGAATTCCCTGCACGATGCAGAAAATGCATAGTCATTTTTGCGAAAGAAGCTGGGGCGTCTCACGGAGCTGGGTTTGGTGGGGCGCCGGCACGTTTTTCAAATTGTGTCGCTTGACCATTACGACAGTTGCTGGGGAACGGGCTGGCGCCGCGCCAAATTCAGCCCCCTGGCACGCCCCAGTGAATGCAGCGAGAACATATTCTTCCGCTGTCACCTCAAAATCGAGCAATCACTCGCTCAGGTCCCCTCGGTCTTTTCTAGCAAATAGTTTGCGATAATTCGCAACGTATCAGTGCAAACATCCTTAAGTTAAGTCCGTTGGAAAAATTTACGACCGATAGCGCTTTTCGGTGCGCACATTGAAGAGGACAGTTCATCATATAAAGCACTAAGTTTGTGTGCCGGTTTGTCGGTATGTACGCACGCTCCGTATCCCGGAAATAGGGAGGGCGTGGCTGCGTTCTTTATTTTAACATGGCGTAGGAAACATTTCATGAGGTTATTTGAGACAGCTGTTATATTGTTTTGTGCTGGACGAAAACATCATAATAACAATCGCCAGACGGCAATAGTGCGGCCGTCACCACTCTTGATGAAGTACGCAGTCACACCCTGCCCATCTTCGGGATATGGACTGTATGTGAGCGCAGAAAAGATATGAAGGTGGTCATCGCATAAACTCGTCCATCAGCAAAGTTCGTCCTTCGGGCATCTGAACCTCACTGCATCCGTGTTCTCAGTTGCTGCTAAATTCTATCAGCCCATCCTTCTCCTACGCCATTATTGCAGATTTTCAGAATTCGATTAATAATTACTATTTCAGCTGAGTATATACATCTTCCCGATGGCATCGCGAGCAATCGTCATCACAATATTCGCACTACCTGTCTGCAATGACTTGAATTCATTAGGATTACCATATTACTTCCTTATATTCAATGCCCGTATTAAGAAGGATTTCATCAATTTAATGTTGTGCCTTTGTCCCAAATATCAAGATCGTGATGTAAACAACAGCAGAAGCGCTGGCGGGCTCTTGTGACGTACGTATATTGGGTTGGCCCATAGGTGATGCCGTTTTTCCCGGGGCAGTTCGGCGACGGGAGGTGGGGGAAGGGAGCATTTTGCATGTCTGCTATTTCCCATGAACGTGTCTAGCCATCTAGAAAGCTATTTCATGAGCTTACAAGAGTTGACAGGTTTTATCCATGATGGCTCGACGAGCTTGCTCCAGCTTCACAAGAGTTCACAGGTTTCACCAGAGTGAGACTTGTAAACCGGAAGTAGTGAAGCAGCGGAAAGTGCAAAATGCCCCCCCGTCGTCGAACTGAACCTTTTTTCTATCACAAAATTTCGTGCGGAAGGTGGAAAGTTTTGCCAATAGTTTTCTTACCATTTGATATAGAATCTCATGCGCTGAAGGTCATACTTTATAACCCCATAAATGATTGACTTCCCTTGAATTTTTGGCTTTGGAAATGGAGCGCCCAGTCTATAATAAAGGGCATAGCACTGGACGAACACTTGAGCTCGATGAATAGCGAGGCGACTCCATTCGCAACCCATGCATCACCTTTTTCAGCCTTTCTCATCTAGCAAAAGCGACACTCGGCGGTAGTGGGCGCCTTTCGTTATCCACGATAATCCCGTACTCGTTGAACGTGGATCCCTTCCTTTTTCCCCTGAGGGGACCTTTATTTATGGAAGTTCTATAATGAACGGTTCCTCAGCCATTTCTTTGGAGCAGCATCTTGATCTTCTTGTCGTGCGGCAGTAAGTTCCGCAGCTCGCCGCCTTTGGCCACCACCAGTTCCCTTTGTTGCTGGACTGCCTCGAAGACGTCTTCTTCGTCTCCATGAGTGGTTTTGAATACTTGCCATGGCTACAAGGTGGTCTTTTCTAGGACGTGATGACCTTTCGCACTTGCATGATCGTCTTGAAGAACTTCTGCAACACCTTCAGCGGGATGTATCTTCGTGAATAAGCTCAGTTGCTTTTCATCGTATTCTATAAGGATTCTGATGCGCAACCCTCCCCAGAAAACCAAAACCGGTTTATAATTGTGTTGTAGATGTGACTGAAATGTTGTTATTCCAATAAACGCTAAAGGAGGAAGTAGGTGGAGTTTCCCATAGTGGGCGGGGCCTGACCGTGGTGGGCGGAACTAAGTGTAACAGTAGCTTAAAAATGTCAAAATATAAAGAAAAATCATAAAACTCTGCCGACGTGGCCGGAGTTCGACCGCAATGGGCGGAGTTGTCGAAATGCTCAGAGGTCTTAAATCGTTTTATTCGGTTTTGAGCTATCGAGACATTGCTTCCTTGCCCTTGTGCTTTAAAACTTGAAGTAATGGAAAAATGGAGGAAGTATCGAAAACGCTCGTTATGGTAACATCAACTTTTCATTTAAGCGACCTGGAGTTCAGAGAAGCTGAGCCTTTACAAAACTTCAAGCGCACTGTCTTGAGGAGCAAATTTTCCATCATGTGGCATACAACGCATTGACAAAACGATCCATCATTCAGAAGAATATTCAAATTTGAAGGGAAAAAAAATCATTTTTCATGGGCCAACCCAATAGTTCCGAAGGTGCTAAGGGCATCTGGGTGACAAAGCTTGATCCAATACCGGTTGACCCTATTTTGACCGGATCGGGTACGGTAAACGGATGTCTGTATGTACGGCGCTTCAAATCTATGTTCTATTGCGTAAAGTGTAGTTGACATTAGTCACAATCAGTCATGACGGTGTCGAGGCAGAAGCCACCCCGGCTGCTATTTCTGCCAGTAGTGATCGATGTGGAACAAAAACAACCAATAGCGAAAACAGCACGGGTGAGTTCACTCCATGCCTCTTGACACCCCTTAGACTGATTGCGATGATATCAACCGATGTATAGCTGATGTATATGAATGTCTAGAATCAACCAGAGATTATTACTGCTTCTACCGGTGGAAGTGCTTTGGAGTAACCTTTTCTGTTTTTAATACAGGTTCTTGATCCCAGTGTAACCCAATGAGCTAGACTTTACCTGATTTTGATGAATTACCTCTAATGTTATACATATCAGTATCACTTTCATGTGTACTGTAAATAATGTATCAGATTCAATCAAGCGTCCTCTCATAAAGGTCGTTAGACAATAAAAATGTGATGTAAGGTCTCTTAAAAAATGCACTACACGCTTGTCAAGCATTCTGAATTACAAGCAAATTTGAATGAGTGTTAAGCCTATAGAGAGGTTTGCAGTTGATGTGTGTACGTCAATCTTTTTTTTTCCTTTCTAGAAGAGAGA
>MU916071.1:0-13606 GCA_036418165.1 Cooperia oncophora
AGCTTCATGAGCGAGATTACAGCCGTCACCAAAGTAGTACCTTTCAGGCAACCTGGCCTAACATATGGATCGCACGAAAGTGCTAGATTCCACCCCTCCCCCCTTTCCTCCAAGCCAAACAGCGCTCAGTTTTCTCCATTCGAGATAGATACAAAACAGAATGCAAAGGGAATGTATACCATACAGATTATTCTGAATCGTAAAGCAGACCTTATTTAAAGCAACAACGAAGGGCGTTTTCCTCTTCAGCAACAATTTCAACGATTCAATCGTCTGTGGTTCAAGTCCATGCATAATGTCCACAACCAGTATAGCGAAATCACACAGCGACGATCCACGAGAACGAAGATTCCTGCACAAAAAGCAATTATTCTTCTCTCGTAAAGAGAAATCCATTAAAACCAAAGCTCAGTAATTAATGAACGCTTACGCAAAACTTTCGTGACCCGGCGTATCAATAATGAGGAAGCCTGGGATTCTCACAGCATCGGGATTGAAATCTCTCACTTGCTTACACCGTTCCTTGATGGCATCGGCTGGGACCTAAAGAAAAGGGGATTGAAAAAATGGGAAAATTTTGAGTTCCTCGAATCATCAAACCTGCGTGGCACCAATTTGTTGGGTAATACCTCCTGCCTCACCGTCTTGTACATTTGTTCGTCGAATCTGAAACCAACGGCTAAGGACCAACTCGTAAAACGCTTAGCAAAACCAGTCTAGAACATATCACATACAGTATCCAGCATTTTCGTCTTTCCAGTATCGACATGACCAAGGACACAGATAACCGGAGCGCGTAAATTGTCCCTGGAACGTTTAGACTCCGCAAGTTCACGACGTTTCTGAAATAGTAGGTAGTAATCCTAGTGAAGCGCCGGAGAACTTCAACCTGAAACTGCAAGCAGTTTTCAGTTTTCAAAAAGAACTTACGATCAGTCGCTGCCGCACTGCCTCCATGGCTTCCTTCTTGCTCTGAGACGATCACCTTTAGGTTGCGTTCATACTTTTTGTCAGCGTTTTGGGCGCTAACCAGCGTTTTGGGAGTCCACCAGTGTTTTCAGCGAGCGGGAAAGTATAGGCATCGATTATCGCTGGAAAAGCTGACGGACTTTCAAATGCTAGTGGACGCTCAGAATGCCGATGGACGCTCGGAACTTTGCCGCAAAGTTTGAACTCATTCTTACTTGGAAACAACTGTAGAGTAAAAAAGTACTGAAATTACCACAACTGCACCGGGCTATGGGCAAATAGCTATTAAACAATGGGAAACGCCGTCAAGCTGAGAGAGCAGAAGACGATCTCGGTGGTGTAGCGGCCCCTCGCTAGTCCACTAAGAGCAGGTCAATGTTCCATGTGAGGCAAAACTTTTGCCCAGCATTTTAGTCTAGCACTTTAGGACGAGCTTCCCGCCAACTACGGCAAAAAGCATCGATTATTAGAATAAAACATAGAATTACCGTTTTTGTTTCTGTTGATACTTGTTCAATAGTTCGTGGTTGCGGTTTCACCTCAGTTTCCTCTTTTTCTAAACGATCCTGCTCTTCCTTCTGCTGTTTCGCTTCTTGAAGAACCATCTCCCAATCGTCTAAGGGTTCTTTCTGCAACAGAAAACAGTGGGAAATAATATTTCCAAGAGGGCGTTCCCAGTTTGTCTTAGGCAACGTTCAGACTTCGCGACGGCAGCGCTTCGGTCGCGCGTTCGACGCGATCGATGCGCATGCTTTCAACTGCATCGATCGCGTCGAGCGCGTGACCGAAGCGCTGTCGTCGCGAAGTCTGAACGCTGCCTAAGCTACTGGCCTTCGAGACAGCATTTGTTTCAATGGATAAGACATAACAGAGGTCCTATTCGGCCGTCTACAGCTACCTTGTAGCACGCTGGATAATGCAAAAACAACGCGCGTTAGACACTACTCAATGAAAAAAAAAATAAGAACCCACCGTTTCCGGTGTCTTGGACTCCGGAGTTTCTTCCTTGGACGGGGGAGGCGTCTCCGAAGCTTCTAAACAGAAAAATCACAACATCACCCAATTTCAGAAACTCTCGCCTAAATCAAACCTTTAGCACGGCCTAGCTTGCCTCTTCTTCTTCTTTTCTGCTGCTGTAGTAGCTTCTGGCTGTTTCCCTCTCTTCTGTTTTGTTCCAGGAACTTCTTCTTAGCTCGTCGGTCCAAGTTGGCATAAATTACGTGTTCATTGACCGTTGGAACTGGCTTCGTTACTGAAAATATTACGTTAAATGAGGGAAACTGACTTCCCCCACCCCCTCCCCGCCCCCAAGCTTCGAGAACATACGCACATCCGCTGCGGCCAAACTTTCTGCACTATCGTTGCTTCTCTCGTGAGCAGCCAGTCAGATACGTTCCTTCAGCCTTTTTACGTTCGATTGCCGCTTTTTCCTTGGCTTTCCTTGCTTCTCGCTTTTCCTTGGCTATCCGCTCCTGAAATCGATGTCTACTTCACATTCTAGATCGAATGGAGAGCCCTAGCATTTGATTAGGCTGCTTTCATACTTTACCGCAGCGTTTGAGCGTTTTGCGGCCAACCACGCGTTTTAAAGCGAGTAATCGATACTCTATACATATATTATTGGCCTAGAACGCTGCCCGCAAAAGGTATTGAACGCCATTCTAAGAGGGCACAAACACATGTAGCAAACCAGTAATAACTAGTAAGCTTACCTCTTCCTCTTTAGCGCGAGCTATAGCCGCGAGACGCTCTTCTTCCTCTTTTTGCCTGCGCAGTTCAGCTTCCTCAGCTTCTTGTTTTGCGCGCAAGAGCTCTTTGATCCATATCCACCTTCAATTCTCGTGACTTGAGAAAACTTCAAAGAAATGAAAAATGTTAAACCTGCAAGAAACATACATGTTTCTTCTTTTTGCCTTTCCCATCGTCCTTTTCCTCCTTCTTTTTATCCTTCTTCTTGTCTTTCTTTTTCTTCTTTTTGTCTTTAGCCGCGTCATCACCACCATCTTCCTGTCCTTCCTCAACATCACCGCCAGCCGGCTCTTTTGCTTCCTGGAATACTGGCAGCAATCCAAAGCAACCTTTTGCGATAAAATAACATGACAGTGATAAACAACAAGTAAATATTTTACAATAAATATTGTACAAAGACAAGACGTGTTCGCCGTTTAAGGGGCATTATTAGTGTTCTAGTCTCTTTAGTTATTCTTGTTAACCTAAATTATGAAGCTTATGCTATTGCACAGCTTTACGGAAACCTACAGGTCTCCAAAAGAGGCCTCGGCAGTGCGCTCGATGGAGAGTGCGTTGCACTAGCCAAACCGAACTGCGGCCGAAGAATAACCAATCATGAGTATGAGATCAAGTCTTGACAAAATAAAAAATTCTTTTTTCTTTCTCGACGACTTTTCCCTGCGGGTTAATATCTAAATATGACGTAACTGTATTGTACTCTATTGCAATCGCTGAAGCACTTCTAACAAATATTGATCGTACGTAACAATCGATAATTAGGTGTTTATCCCTCTTTTATACTTTTCTGCCCAACTTTTCTAGAACTTAACTCAGCAGTTACTCCTGCAAAACACTCACCTCCTCTTCAGGTTTCTCTGCAGGTTTCTCTTCTGCCTTAGCTCGCTCATGGTGTGATCCACGTCTCCTTCTTCTAATGCCTGTCTTTTTTTTCTGTATTACTTCTTGCCCCTCGTTCCGCAAGCCGGCCCTCGTCTCAGTTTCAGGTGCAGTAGGTACTAGGAGCAGGTTACAGGGAGCTGCTAAGATAAAAAGACAGTAGTGCACATTCAGAAAAGCTTGGTGACGATTTGAGTTCCAAAAATAACCAAATAATCAAGAACCCCAAAAAGGAGTTAGTTTTCGGCGAAGAATTAAACACTTCATTCTAGTTCCTAAATAGTATCTAGGCGATGTTTGACGACGTGGGGGGGGGGGGGAAGGTGGGGGCATTTGCTGTTGACTTGTCATTGACAACTTCCAATCGACGGCTCGGCACCGCACTAGACAGCCTCTGCGCGTACAGCTTCTCACAGCGCGGGTTTCACTCAGAGTGAGACTTGCAAAACAACGAACAAACGAGGTGAAGCAACAAAAGGTCCAAAATGCCCCCCCCCCCGTCGCCAAATTCGCCTCAGTATCTCGACACCGACTGCTTTTCATCGGGAGAATAGAGGTGATTGAGCGAGCTGCAAATAAATGGTGAGTAGACTATCGATCTGCATTTGAAATAGGCGCTCCTAGCGGATCGGTTCTGTCTGAGTGAATAGGAAAGCGATAGGGGCTGTTCATCGGCGGGGGGGGGGGTGGTCGTATTGGTCTCGTGTGAGAGGATGAGAATTAGGCTGAGTAGCGTGCTTCTTAAGAGAATCGCGTCCGGTAACAGTTTGGAGTGAATTTTTTCACTGTCAGCTGCACGTACATCCCTCCCAGACTCGGACAGCAAAATTTTCCGGGAAAAAAAGTAGTGGAAAAATTTCCGCGTAGACGGGATTATGGTAGGAAGTTGCAAAGATTCCTCCGCTTTGCAGACTGCTATGTACCCCCCCCTTCTCGCGTGGCGGCGAAAATTGGCGTGAAGAAAAGATAAACTGCGAAATGTCGCGCGAAATTGCGTATCGTATGTGTTGGTGCGCGGAAGAGGAGTAAAGCGTAACCGAGACACCGCTCACTGACGATTTGGGTGGGGGCGGGGGTGGTGGGGGGTGGGGAGGGCGGCGGGGATCCGTACTCACACCGTCTCTCGCTGGGGGGGGGGCGTCTACGCTACACCACCACCTCACAATCACGATGCTGTACCCTGCCTAGACTTTCCCTTTCGGTCACTCCACTTTGAAAAATACAATTTCTCTCAGAACGTCAAATCGATACCTATGCTCGCTTTTCGCACGCTTGTGCTTAAGGCTGAACGCCATTTTTTAGAACGCGACTTTTTCAATTGGCAAAGAATGTACACAGCCTTACCTTGCTCCGGTTCTGGAGGTGCTACTGGTGCCGGTGTTGGCTCTTTGCTTTCTTCCGTAAGTGGAGCAGAATCGAGGCTCTACTTCCGCTTCTTTTTCCGCCTATTCTTCTTGACCCTTCGCTGTGGGGCTGCTTTTTCGTTTAACTCCAAATCAGCTAATATTGCATCGAGATCATCATCTTCTTCTTGCTTTCCCTGAACATTTGTAACGAGATACTCAAGAATAGAACATTTCTAAACGACTGATGTACAGTCAATGCAGACCTCTTTTTCCCTTCTTAGCCTTCTTCTTGTCGCATGCTTATGTTTGGGCTGCTGGTTCAGCGCTCTCTCTTGTGGTCTTCTCCGTGTGGCGGAGGTTTCTTTTCTTCAAACCATACGAGTACGTCAGTAACGAACGCCTACATGTACATAAAGAAGATTTTCGGCATTTTCAAGGAGCATGCAGACCCTTGCTAGGACAACGCATCGTGGCTGTGTAAGATTTCAAATGGAATTCGACCCTATCCATTATCCTCCTGGTACGAGCTATTCATCCCAATTTTTTCTGTATTTCACTGTCCGATCGCCGGCGGAGGAGAAAGTGACGGAGATATCAGAAGCATCAGGATAGGGTGACACTGTAGTGCCTCAGTCTTGCGACCTACTTAACCGTACTGAAACCACCCAAATTCCTACTCACTCCCAAAAAGTTTGCTACTTTCACTCGAAAAAACAGGCATTGAGGTGGGATGCCGTCCTCCTATTGTAGTTTACTGAGCGACGGCAACGACCCGTGCCACGCTGAGGAGGATTTTCGCGACAATACACCCAGCTCCGAATGTCCTCAGTCTGCGTATGACTTACGTTAACTTCCTACCATTTTCCGGATTTTGTTTCAGAAATTCCTACATTTGCCCGAGAAAAAAAATGTTGTCAAGGGAGGAGGGGCTATATAGCAAATACCAACTCGAAACATGAAAAACCTAGAGGAGCCAGAAAACGAACACTTGTTCCCAAGGACAAATCTCCCCCTCGCTATAAATCCATAAAAATTGGCGAGCCTTGTTTACGTCCCCGCCAGTTAAGAGATTAGGATAGGATATGCAGTGCACGTGAAGCAGGAAAAATCTCACAAGCGCAAAACTGTTCTCTCAATGCCGCAACACCGTTTACAATCCCTCCCCGCCTCCCAACGGACTGAATTAGACTTGCCTCACGTTGTGCTTTTTCACATATGGCAGCGCTTGTTTCCTCGTTGCCAACACGCAAAAAGAGCCACGTGGCCAAGCATGGCAGTCGAGATTTCTTTGATGCGCCTATCCTGTCCCCAAGTGATTTAGATTTATAACGAAAAGAGGAGAACATGGTAAAGGTTGGAACCCTTTGACAGGAAGGCTAACCTTTTTGACTTTTTCAGAATCCGATTCGGATTTCGCATCGCTGTCATCATTCTCGTCATCGTCATCCATCTGTAAGATAGTATTACGATTTTCAATGATCATCATCCGTAGAATGAAATCGAAACAACGGGAAAACTATTAATAAATGGGCAGCGAGGTGTGACTCGTTACTGTGAAGGACGCACGCATACCATAATAAGACACAGCCAACTTGAAGCTAAACACTAACTTCTTTTTGCGATAGGAAATTAGTCGTCTCTGGCGTGGCCGTAAACTGGTCCGCGCACGTGACGTTTGCGAAGCTTGCCATTGACCCATTGCTAGAAGGTAGGCGTCATATCCCTCGTAGGCTGCGTTTAGTCCATTAGCATGACATGTTCATTTTCTAGCCTTCCCTTTTCAAAAATGTCTTTAAAGACACGTTCTGCATTCAACTGTGCCTTGTTGGGATAGGGTGGCCCTCCCCGCGAGCGCGGTAGATGACTATTTCCGCTACTCAAAAATATGCGAGTAAAGCGCAACCCGATCGTGACGAGGCAACGGTCCCGCCCCTTGGCAACGACAACGCCCAGCTTTCATTTTTGAAGCTTCTCTGGTGGTGCAGTTTCCGCTGCTGACTCTCTCCATTTCTAATGGTTCTCGCTCACGCCCTTTCTTCGACTTATGTATGAACAAAGACGGCTCAGCATAGGGCTTTATATGGAGCACTTTGGGCGGGTTTTAAGTGCTTTTTCTTCACCCTTGCGTTAGGTACCATTTTGCCACCAGTATTCAGCCGCACAACTCACAATGTTTGAATGCGGGTGCCTTTAATGCTGAGGTCACAGATTGCGCTCAAATGAATCGCCGAATGGAGGACAGATGGTCAGGAAATCAGCAAGAAGATTTAGATATTGCCCTAGGGGCGTTTTGAGAGATACGTAGGTGACTATTAATCAATTCCTAACTCATGTTTTCCCACGACACCCCATACCCCATGTGGCACAAGGTTGGAATGGAGCTCAAATTGAATGAATCATTACCAGCATTGCGAAAGCTGCTGCTTTTTTGCCTGGAGCTGGTTTCGTCACTACTGGTAGGTCGTCATCGCTTTCATCATCCCAGGTCACTTCATCCGCGTCTTTCTTTGCCAATGACGCTAATTTTCGCTCAGCAGCCTCGTCGTCCCTAAAACAACATGAACGACACTGTGAGGATCGAATTCAATACCAGACACAATCAGGGGCCAAAAAATTCTGGCCCTAAAAAACCGAAAAAATGCAGATCTCACCAGTCGTCGTCCTTATTCTTCTTTCCAGCTGCCTTTTTCGGCGGCATCTCTGAAAACAGAAGTGAATATGAAGATGGGAACGTATTCCTGGACGACAAGTAACGAGCATAGAACGGAAAACTCAGCACAAGTCGGCTAAGGAGGAGGAGCATTTCAGTGAACCCTTGTGTAAAACTGAGAATATCACAAAGTGAAACCCTTCTTGCACCAAGAAATTTGTTCTCCCATCCCAAATCTCCCTTGAAAAACCCTTGTTTCAATTACGGCAAACTTCACAACTTACACAAAGAGTCCTTAAGCAGCTCCCACCCCAACACATTAGCAGCAGAGACCTCTACACCTTTTGGTGCTATGATAATTGTGAGGCCAGGGTATAGGAACAGGAGGTAAAGCAAAGCTTCTCAAGACCATATGGAAAGGCCTCATCAGCAGAAACTGTCAAAAGCAATCTGGACTTTTTAAAGATCCGATAATGAATTCAAGCTTGTACTCGAGCCATGTGTTAGGCGTGGGAGTCATCACAAAACGAAATGTTTGCGGACAACTTAAGGCGGGGACGGGGGCGGGGGGGGGTCTGCCAGGCCGATTTACAGCTTTTATGTCTGCACTCTGATAATTCCCGCGGATGGAAAGAGGTGCCAAATTCTTTTCGAATAGAAACGAGAATTGGATGAGGACGAAGAAAATGCCCGATGAAAATTCACATGTCACTGTTAATATTCGAACCACATTTCACGAGCTCAACAACGTTCCGCCCAATATGCATGCCTGCGTTTCATGCCTGCGTTTCGTCAATTGCTGTGTCGTATTGGGAATGCATGGGACGATGTGCTGGCTCATTTATGAAGTGCATAGATCACCGAATCCGCTCAAAACTTGCATACAGGACTCATCCTGATGACAGGTATGAAATTCATTCCTTCCGATGGCGCTAATGGGAGGACACTTACGATTATCTTTTAGGGCTCGCCTTAGCCATTTGTGACAGGCTAATACCTACCGCTTACCATTCGCGCGCCAGCGCCAAGAATAATGCTCATATTCGTAATCAATGTCAAATTATCCCCCCCCAACATTTCGCTGTGTTTGGCGAGTTCTGCCGCGCACGCGCCTTTTACTTGAGCTTAGCAGCCCCGAACAGCGCGTTCAAACGGCATCAGTCGACGATACGTAGGTTGGAGAGGCATACTACATTCTGGAGTGATTACTAACAGACCAGTACCTGGTTCATAATATTTTTGGTACGTCTGTTCTGTTTGTCCCAGTAAATTCGGGTTTACCTGAAGCAGCCACTTGGTACAGCTGGAGTCAGGTGTCGCCCTTACTGTAAGCGTGTCAGTTCACAAATAGAATATAGCGAGGGTGGACTGCGGGAACCGGGTACTGGGTGGGTGATTGGGAACGTTAATCGTTAACTGATAAGGTTGTTGGTACAGAGCCTATAGAAAAGGGAAAAAACTGAATCACAGCGACGTGTCGCACACAGGGTTATAGGAATCGTTTGTGCGAAACACACAGGGAGGAGGGTCGTACTTTCTCTTGGGGAAGGACGGTCCGTATTTGGTCACTGGAGAAGGGAGCGCTGTGTGCCTTGAGGGAAATTTTTGTCGCGTTTGTTTTATATTTTGATGGTTGTTGACTTTTGCGTGATTTTCCTGTTTTCATGTGCCACCAAGTACCCCTCGCCCCCCTCCCCGGTCGACAGGAAATTTGGTGAAAAAAACTTGGAAAATGGGGGAACTTTGTAGGTTAGGTCTTGGGAGATAGGGGAAGGGGGTGGGAGCTACCGGAGCCCCATTTAGAGTGGGGGGGCGGGGCTCGAACTGAGCAACATCTTTCGGAGGTCGTACGTACACCACACCCACCTCCACACTTCACGATGTATGTTACTCTATCAAGCATCAGCAAGAGCGTTGGTCATCAAGTTACGACAGTTAGATGAGATGGGCATCAACTGTGGTGACAAAAACATAAGGTTTCAGTTAGGCCTGAAAAGCGGACGTTGCAGCAGGGCACATCGTGTGTTGTGGAATCCTATAGGGGATCGTATTTGCCCCTAGGGATGAGGGGCGTCGTTTTTAGGTACTGAGGAAAAACTGAATCGATTAGTTGAGATTTTTCGCTTCTTTTCCTGTTTCACAATGTGCTAATTTACCTCCCCCCCTCCTTCTTGATGGCTCGATTCGATGAGGAGGGCGGGGGGGGGTAGTTCGCACAATGATTGTGCCTTGCGTTGCAGGTCGTTGTTGTTGTTCAACTTGGTGGGGCTTTTACACTACCAAGTTGGAAGGATTCAGCGATAGGGGTACTGATGACGGGTGACAAGTGATGATGTCAGTTTATAAGAATTGATAGAATCATCTCCAACTTGCCATCTCGTTTTACTTTTTACCCCTACTCTTTAAATATTAAAGGCTCAGAGTGTGAACTCTTTCGTTCGACCATCACTTTTCTGATAGCCTTATGTATGTAATGATGTCGACCGAGGGAAGGGGGGGGGGGGGATCTGTGGCGCGCGGTGTATTGGTAAAAATCCGAAAAAAAAACCCGACAAGTCGAATAGCGTGCGAGTCGTATCATCTAGAAGAACGAAGGGCCTGCAAAGTTTCGAGCGTGAAGTTGAAGGTGTTAGTCGCATGACAGTGATGTGTTGGAAATAGATTATGATAGTCATTGGCAAGAAGCGATTGACATGTGTTAGTTAGAAAGAAGAGAGCAATTTGAAGCACCTGAAAAAGCGTACATAGCAAGCTGCGCTCGCCCGGCGAAGCCGAACCGAGGCAGCGTTCAGACTTCGCGACGGCAGCGCTCCGGTCGCATGTTCGACGCGATCAGCACAGTCGAAAGCATGCGCATTGATCGCGCCGTACGCGCGCGCCGAAGCGCTGCAACGTAAATGTCTGAAACGCTACCGTGCAGAGCGAAGGCTGCCCTGGCCGTCAGCGGGCGAGCCCGACTGGTATCCCATAAACGATCATTAATTGTTTATTTGTTGAGTTGTTGTATTTAATACACGCGCGACGGATTGTCTGTTATTGCCAATCCAAAATACTCTAACGGGTGATAAAAAGATGACCCAATTTTTTGAAATTTCGAGAACTTTGGAATCTTGGTCGATATCGATGACCAAGCAAGTGGTAGTTGTAGAACATTCTCGAACCTTCTCCATAATGGGTATATAAAGCTGGGCTGCTTCCTATAGCTTTAATCACGATGGCAATCACACAAGAGCTAATTCGACACGTCATCTACTACGAATGGCTTCGCGGGACCGGAGCGACGGCAACCGTTCAAAACATCAACAGCACATTGGGAGAGGGCACGGTCAAGCGCTGGTTCGCTCGCTTCGAAGAAGGAGACACGAACTTCGAAGATAAGCCTCGGTCGGGACGCCCCCACACAGTCGACGACTTCGCCATTCTCGACGCCGTCAAGGAGGATCCGGAACTCAGCACCCGCAGTCTTGCGACAAGACTTGGGTGTACTCAACCAACAGTCGTCGGCCGCCTTCACGCTCTCGGGTACAGGAAAGTGCTGGCACGATGGATCCCTCATGAGTTGACTGAGAATGCGCGGTTGACTCGGGTTGCCATGATCTGCTCAGTCACCTACTCTCCGCCCCAGCGCAAGGAGTTTCTCGCCGACTTGGTTACTGGAGACGAGAGTTGGATCCTCTACAACGCCAATAAGCACCGCGCGTTCTGGCTCCCGCAAGGAGAATCGCCGCCTACGCAAGCAAAATCCGATCTCCACCCGCAGAAGTGTCTGCTTTGCTGCTTCTGGGACGCGCGCGGTATGCTGTACTACGAGCATGATATTGCGGCCAAGGCCAGACGGTCACCGGGCCCATCTACGCACGCCAACTCGGCAAACTCGCCGAAGCTCTTCGCGAAAAACGGCCGAGACGGGCCTCGGTCCACCTTCTGCACGACAACGCCCGACCCCACATAGCAAAGGAGACCCGGGAAAAACTGGAGGAGCTGGGCTGGGAAACTGTCCCTCACCCGCCCTATTCCCCTGACCTAGCTCCTTCAGATTACCACTTGTTCCGTCCCTTTAGGCTTTTCTAGCTAAGAAACAATTCACCAAAATTGATGATGTGAAACGGGCGGTGAGTGACTTCTTCGACTCCCAGTCTCCTCAGTTCTGGGAGAAGGGGATCGCTGACCTGCCCATTAAGTGGGAGACTGTTGTCACTAATAATGGTGATTATATTGTTGAGTAGCTTGCATTGTATGCTGAGTACTAAATAAGGCAGAAAATTTTTTTTAAATGCCGGTTCATCACTTTCTTATCAACCTAATATCTCCTTCGGAATGCTTGTGTAGATCTCGTTTCAGTGTTGCCTACTTGTCTTTTTTTTTTTTTACAGTTGTGATTCATTCATTGAAAAAGTTTATATTTAAAGGCAGTTGGCCGCAGATAAGTCCGCGCTAGCGCCCTTCCAAGGAGTTATACTTACGAGGCCCTTCCAAGCTCCAAGTACCGACCGAATGTCCACCGCGGCCCCGCCCCAGTTACAATATGCCATGACCTTTCCTGCATGCATCGTATTGCTTCAGTTGCCAAAGTTAAAATATGAAGCGAAGGATGATAAGAAGCGCGTTGCGGTGCTTGCATGGACTCACAGATACATACTGTGTAACGTAGCGAGTTACTGGACAAGATGCCTACGGGACTCGTCCGAAAATCACTTTTCTGACGTCATTAGACGATAGGCTTTTCATATGCAGGGTTTTGACAGTCATCACTTGGTTTTTTTACGCCATTTTCCACTATACAGTGCCTTGCTAGCATTTTAGGCTGAAAATGCACTTTATATCTGTTTCAGTCCCCATAGGGGATGAGAATGTATGGAATATGTTTTTTTTTTCTCGAGGAATCCTCACTCTCCTATTACTTTTCGTCTTGAAGTATTTCGGTATGTGACAAGAAAATGGAGTACGCACGCTGAAGGGCGTCACCAGGCGGCTCCGCTCCCGACAGACGAGTTGTACTGCTTGGAAGTTTGAGTATTAAAAGAACTGGAAAGTCCAACATCGCAGACTTGCCTGCGCTTGAATGTGTCTGACACGTGGCTGCCCCACTAGCAAACTGCCGCGTGTCAGATTGCCATTTGTGTCACTGCGCCACGCTACGCGAGCGACGACACGACAGATAGTGTTCTCTTGTCCGCTTCTGAGGAAATAAAATTTTGGGTGCGAACCGAAACATCTCGGTTGCCGCGGTGGACGGTGCTGCAAACAGTGTAGCGTGTACGGCATTCGCACCAGGACACGACTGATTTGAATGAAAATCACCACTTCGAGACTTTCTCTAAAACGACTCCCCTGACCTGGCGAGTAAATACGACCCTTTGATGGGTTCGGGTACGTACGCTGCTGGGAAGGGAAGGAGATAACTATCCTGGACGCGTTCATACTATCCGAGCACGTTCACACTTCGCGATTCGACCGCTCAAATCGCGCAGTGCTATCGCATATGCCACTATATCGAATGGGGAAATTCGAATTGGGCCGTCTTCATACAGTGCGTAAACGCAGCCCAACCACATTTTCCGTTGAGGCAGTGGAGCGCCTCTGGTCGCGGTCGCGCGATTCAGTCGTTCAGCCGATCCCATCGCGCGATTCAAGCGATCGGACTGCGAAGTATGAACGCACCCTGTTAGAGCGGGGTATTTACATTTGGTCGCGCCATTCCCGTGCCCTTCCGTTCAAACACACAGGCGTCAGAAAGGTATGAGGCCGTCAACGAGAATGTTATTGTGCCAAATCAGGGCAGATCATTGGTTGGGGATTTCGGTCGAATCCGTACGTCCCCCCCCCTTTTTTGGGGTTTGGTACCACCCCCTGGTTCCCTAATCATCGAACTGTCCACCGGGGGGGGGGGGGGGGGGAGGGAAAGAAGTACATTGTGCACATGAAACGGGAAAAGCCAGGAAGTTTTTCTGCACTCCAAAATTCTTGCTGTCAGAACCCGGAGCGTGAGATCAGAAAAACCAGCTATCAAAAA
>MU916073.1:0-12177 GCA_036418165.1 Cooperia oncophora
ATGGGTCCGCTGTTGCAATAGCACACCATTTCTGCAGTCACAAGGGTCACGAGAGCGAGGCTGGAGAGCAGTGTCGTCCCCGTACCCCGACCGCGCTGCCGGGCTTCCACCCAGGCGCCTAGCTATAACCAAGCGCAGTACTTGTCTGCGCCCTCTCTTTACTTGTTGTTCT
The DNA here is from genome assembly GCA_036418165.1 of Cooperia oncophora. NCBI lineage: Eukaryota > Metazoa > Nematoda > Chromadorea > Rhabditida > Trichostrongylidae > Cooperia > Cooperia oncophora. The sequence continues at coordinate 173 of MU916073.1, forward strand.
CCACTGTTATTGCAGCTCCGCTGCAAGTCTTGGTATCGACGCATGTGCTGCACATTGAGAGTTGTGCAAGCGCTGTATAGAAAGGCGTTTGGGTGCAACATCACTACGGCCCCGTACCTGTCCACTTTGAACGGAGAAAGTGGCAGGCCACAGCAGCTGGACCCATTGCCCTACCCATCGCAAGGACCGTCCTCATAGGGGAGTTAACAGTTTGTCTTTATTCTCTGCACATTCACAATCGGTTTCGAGGACTTCACTGATGTAACTTGATCTCCATTCGAAAAAGGAAGTCAAAATCCTCAGTGGTAAGTGTCTTGAAGTGTCTAGAATCTTGAAAGAATTTATCGAACGTATCCTAGAAGTACTAGTTGCTAGCCCCCACCTTTGCTCTTCTGAAATACAGGGATTTGAGGGAAAAAGCTTGTGTTGCTGATCAGTCCCCTTGTGGAAGGCCTATGGAATTCACGTCACCTCCACATAACTGCGAAACTTCTTGTATTGAGACACCCATTCAGCTACCTGGGGAGGATCATTACGCATTCTTGGTGAGGCCTGCGAAGGCCAGTTGATGTACGGTCTTGTGTTTTCTTCCTTCTAGACGAGTTCAGTACCAAACTTCGGATGTGTGGAAGGTTCTGCTGATCTCGGGGCCAGACCTGGCAGAGACCAGCAGAACATTCCGTTAAGCCGCAGCTAACTGCAACCTCCATTCACTCCCACCCGAAAATGTAGAATGAAAGCTAGCATTTAAACTACCTAGTGATTTTGGCAGTTCCTCGAGTATTTTTACATCCACCAACTCGGGAAGAATACCTTCCAGTTGGTCGACTTGATCTTTCAGTTGCTCTCCTGCAATCTGGCGCACCATCGCGATGAACGGGGCCTTAATATAGTGCATTAAATAAAGCACACGTACAACATGGTCCATAAAAACGCTTCTTGCAAAATGACTGAGAAGAGGATTTTATTGCTCACCTGTTTATTGAGATTAAATACTGCCTCAAACATTGGGACATACGGATGCGATTTGAAATACGCTTTCTCTTCGTCAGTGAACTTTATCGCGACTGCTTGAAGTTTCGCGAGGGCTTTCATGATCTAAAACTTTACTCTTAAAGCTACAACCTGCACTGCTTAAATTGGTCACCCTTTGACAACGTAAAAAAAGAAATGTCTCGGGACCTAAATAGGCGGAGCTAAACGGGAAAGCACACAGGTCGAAGAAAAGGCCGCTCGGAATGAGGTGTATACCGACTAATGTGCTGCAGATAATGATTACATATTTGTCATCTATATCTGCTGCGACAGTCTTTCTACAGTACACAGGGGGAAAAAGACACTTCGACCGAGTCACATATCAGTAAAGTTTTCGCAGCCCAGAGAGACGTGGATACGAGTACCAGGGCGGAAGATACCCAAGATGTTCCTCGATAAGCAGGAGCTCGCCCATCACCTTCATGTACACCAAAATATGAAGTCATCTCCAGTCGCAGCCTGACTGGAGAAGGCCTATGGAATTCATGTCACCTCCAAACAGCTGCGAAACTTCTTGTATGAGTCACCCATGGACAGCTACCTGGAGACCAGCACTCTTGATCTGGAAGACCTCCAACATCGAGCAGCTCCGACAACGTCGCTACGGTCCAGGATATCATCTTCACCGCAGTCGCCAAGGCGCGGGTTGATGGTATGGACCGGAAGTTCCTGGAATGGGAAGACCGATATTTTCTTCGTGGACCCCGGACTGAAAGTGAACGCTGACTGTTACATCGAACAGCTCGAGGAGAATATTCTGTATTGATGTCGTCGCCTGTACCGTCTTAGGAACTTCGTACTGGATTGGGGATTGGGTGCCTCCACACGGAATCGAAGGGCGTTGGAAAACTCTCGCCTACTTGGAATGGAAGGGCGTTGAGTACCTGAAGAAGACGGAATATCTAAGTGTGTCACCTGACCTAAACCCCTCGATTACCGGGTTCGGAGGAGCTCAACAGGGTGGTCTACAGTGGCGGAGAAATCAACGACCTCGCTGAACTCAGGCACCGAATCACGGTCGCGTGGCAGAATCTCTCGATGGCGTTCGTCCAGAAGGCTGTGGCGGAGTTTCGTGATAGTGTGCACTATTTTGTTCAATTTGACGGTGGAAATGTCCAACAGAATTTGAATCAGAATTTAATGAAGTGTAAGTTATATTGCCACTCAAGCAGAGGAAGGAAAGTGTCTTTTTTTGCCCCTCCCCTGTATACGGTTGTGAGGGTCTACAGTGAAATAAAGTAATGAATGTGAGAAAAATCTAACTTGGGTCATGTGTTCTGGTGCGACGTTGTCGTAAAGGTGATACACTGTGCCGAGTGGCGTTGCGGAGTGTGATCTCCAAATCATAGAACCCGTGAAGGATCGTTGTTACTGTGAATTCTTGACGTGAGGAGTAAACGCTGAGAACACACATCAAGTTTGGACGTCATCTCGAAAACCATTGGATAACTGCCACAAATGTCCCTCTGCGGGCTGGCGACGTCCGAAGAGCTCCAGAACGTTGTCTCCTTCTACACCATCTTTCGTGTTAATGCGCCCCATCATTGATTCGCACATTCATTTTCTCACAGCGCCACCGCTTGCTAACGTCGACCATTACAAATCGTCTAGTATGGCGCTGAGTTATCTGCCATTTTCCCAAGTCGGAGATGTTTTATTTAATCTGAGTACCCGTGTGAGCGTGCTGAGAAGCGCTCGTGTTACTTAATAGGAAGACCGATGATCGGTTTCTCAGGTACACAATACCAGCTCATGGCACAGGGGGAGGTCGAGTGGCGGATTGCGGTGGCTCTAGACACCGCTGAGAGTGACAATCAGGTGTGGCTCAATCTCGCCTACAACGAAACGAATTGGCTGGAGTGTCTTTCTTCAGCAAATCGCGCCGTGCGAACGGATTAAGTGGCTATGATAAACGTACGGTGCACTCGAATTAAAGACGAGGTCAAATAGAGCGAAATGAATTCTCTCCCGTAATCTCTCGCAAGGCAGCCTAAGCGCTTTTGTCGGCTCAAATGGTCTTGCCTACGAAGAAGGGGTGCTTTCTCGGGTATAGCGACACGACGTACGCTGCCCTCCGACGGAATGCGGATGTTACAAGGCAGTTAGCGGTCGTGCTTCTGAGCGAATGTGGGCTCTTCGAGGTCGTAGCCGCGCCTTTTTGAATGGTTTGGCTGGCTTCTATATGATGGTCTACTGCAAGTATCTACAAAATGGGTTTCATTTTTACTATGATCCCTGGGACGTCAAAAACATGAATGAAAAGCTGTTTTGTTTGATAACTGCTGTTTTACGCCGCAGTACGCGTTGCCGAAAGTTATCACAAGAATGCTGAGTTGTGGGCAAAAGTCGTGCCCCAGGCGGGAGTCGAACCCGCACCTCACTTTCTTTCGCGCGAGGCGGCTATCCGTCACAAGGAGTTTTAGGAGGCGCGATATTGGCTACGCGCCCATACAAAGCCGGTCAACTCGAGAGGCCAAAAGCGGCCCTGGTGGCGTAACGGATAGCGCACTCGCCCGGAAAGCGTGAGGTGCGGTTCGACTCCCGCCTGGGGCACGACTTTTGCCCACAACTCAGCCCTTCTGGAGTGCAAGAAAGAACTTCGCGACAAGAATCGGGCGACTTTCACTATCTTAATGCGGCCTCGCGCTCTCTTAGATGTATTTCTAGATGCATAGTTCATAAGCTGCTCCCTTTTAATTACCGCAAAAATAGTCTTTAAATACATGTCAAAACTTGAATGTCAGAACTTGGCATGCACCGATGCAACAGTGATTTTTCAGCATGTCAGCGAGTCCCCTCATGCCTTACATGCGGCGGCAACGGATAGCCGCAGCGCGATAAGCGGTGCGTGTGGTTTCTGGATGGGGACGACGATGCGATTTATTTCAACTATTTTCGAAGCCTAATTAACGAGCACCTCATAAACTATGCATGCTCGAAGTTACAATCAGAACGGAGCCCATTAAGATAGTTAAAATCGCCCATTCTTGTCAAATTCTTTTCACTCAGTTTTTGACCTCCCCAGAAACGCATAGCAAAAATGAAACCCATTTTTGTGATCCTTGTATGGACCCCTACAACAAGCAACAAACCATTTCCAAAAAGCGCGCCACGACCTGAAAGACCTCCCTTGTGAGGTGAGTTTTCACATTATCCATTCCCCGCGAGTGTTATTTTTTATTACCACCTTCTCTGCTAGATATGGAAAAGGAAGAGTCTTATTTTCGTACCTTAGGTAGAGCAATGCCTTCGACATTGTACTTCTTCATCAGTTCATAAAAGCGAACTTCCGCGTTATGGTTCTGAAATGAACTGTCTTTTAAACGATCAAAACCTCTATCGCCTTCAGAAAGTGGCCTAGTGCACCACTTGATAAATCCTTAAATTATAAAATCATTACCACAGAGCATATTCTGGAGTATTATGGACCTCAGTATGGCCACATGTTTCAACCACTGTACAGTTCCAGATTAATGGCTGCTTTCAATTGAAGCACCGCTGACAAAGGCAATATATCAAGCATGTGAAACGGGAAAATGAGCACTCGAAAAAAATTTTCTTGAGGAAAAATACGACGCTCACCCGACACCCAAACCTGGCCCTATCCGCACCGGATGCGAACCGCGATGGATAAATCCTAACAATTTTCAAAGAGCAATGGAGGTCATCTACGGCTAGTACCCTTATCTCCATGACAGCCATGTCCACTTGCCCGTAGCGCTCAAAGAAGGATGAATTCTACTCTTTTCAGTTCTCCTTTCAGGATGTCCACACACCGTTTCGTTTAAAAATTTTGCAGCATCCGGAAGACAACACCGGAACATTTGGGTTTTGAAGAATCCAGGGGAGCTCTAGCCAGAACCCTGGCTCGACTCTCGACGCGCTACCTGCCGGAAAACCACAGAACTGAGTTGTTGCAAAAGAAGAGAGACTGGCACAAGATATACTGCTGAAAAGGGTTTCAAAAGTGATTCAGCATGACTGATTTTGCCCGCACGGTAATGACCCTTCTCCGAGTTTCGCGTAGAGAGAAGCAGTTATCGAAACCTTTGGAGATCAGGGTGTATAGAAGGAAGCTCAGAAGGCCATTTGCAAAGATATATACTGACGTCCGAACGGACACAAATGTCCGCTTTTCGAATCTTTGGAACGATTCTATGAATGGTGCTGCGAAGGGTTTGTCCTCGATCTTCTCTTTCACGGCTTGCTCCGGCAAGCTCTGAAAACTTCCAAGTGTGTGCAGTCTGCCACGCTGAGAACAGATGTTAAAAAATTGCGCAGGAAAACATTGTATTCCAAGTATATAGACTGCTGCAAATGTGAGTGCTTGTGCCCTGAAATGAGGTGATAGTGCTCGTGGCGCACTCAGGAGTTTACTCGCTTCATGAGTGTGATACCACAGGAAACTCAATTTGCCTCTACAGAGGAGCTTCTAGCCGAATGTGGAAAATTGACGGACCTTCGAGAAGGGAAGGTAGTTATGGGTGAATCGCGCAGGTAATGGTGGTCCCACTGAATGCTTATAACTGACGAGAACCATCTCTGTTATGATGGATTCGTCCTATTTTATTATATATGTGTATAAGATGATTCAAATAAACTGAAGCTTAATAGTGAGGAGCGGATGTAGGGTGGAGGCCGAGATGCGGCTTACGCATGCTAATCTGTAAGCCAGTTAGGTCGTGAGTGAGTGAGTTGAAATGAACGCGGAGGCCAGTGTCTAGTATATTGGAGGACATGGGCTACCAATGAAGACAAGCACCGTTGTTTCAGAAACAAAGCTCAAGTTGGAATTTGTTCAGAAATCATTTGTCCAGTGACCCGCCAGCGGCTCGACCAATTGCGAGTGCTCAGCTTTGCGAAACTATGGCAAAGTCCCTCCCAGATTTAAATAGATTTTTGCACTGGAGGAACTCTGAGCTCATGTACGCGAACACCTAATTTACGCCAAAACTTCAGGGGGTGCACCACGGCCCCGGTGTGTCCATACATTCCGTATGGCCACAATGACGGCAAAGATCTTCGTAGCTACTTGAAAACTATCTAAAGTTCAACAGGCTTCTATACGGGACGAATGATGGAGGTATGATGTCATGCACCGTTTTAGCCATGTTTTTTTTTTAAAATGTGGAGAATCAGGTCCAGCAAGGGCTCGAACTCAAGATGTCTTGCTAAACGCACCGATTGCTCTATGTTGCCCATGGGCACCTCAATTAGACTTGCGCACGCAGTGAAAAAGTCATTTGCCGCTGAATCTCACGAAGACGATACTCATCGTGATTAGATTTGCTTACGATGCCCTATTTTTCTTACTGGAAGGGAAATCCGTGCTTCCACCGCGATCAAGGTAAGCCAAGTCATCTTTACCGACCGATAGTGTTAGGTGGTTAACCGGTACCTCGATATGGTCTCTAGCTTCAGTCAAGGCGGTTTGGAGATGAACAAGTCCCATCTGTTTTGACTTTTTCAGGCTCTGATGAAGGCGACAGCCGAAGTGGCGCAAATAAATGTTGCAATTGCTTTGTGCGGCCTAAGTGAACAAATTAGATTGACATTACAACCATGCCAAGATTAAGAGATAGTCGGTCCTGGTCGATCCTAATGCTTATCTGTGCACCTGAGTCAAGAAATCAACCCGATAAAAGACTTAGTTGCAACAGGAGGAAGTGAGCGTGTTGGGGAGCATTGAAGAATAGCGAAGGAGTAGCGAAGAAGACAAAGAGCATGTGTCTCCATTTCCATCTTTTCCGCGGTCCTTCCTGGTCTAACCTCAGCCGCAAAAGTCACAGTCCTCCGAAAGCAGGACGAACATGCCGTCATTATCAGTCAGCGCCTCGTCGGAGGAGCCATGCTCGCGAGAGTCTGCTACGGTGCAAGTAATTGAAAGCGTCCGGGAGGCTCTGCAATTTCGAACATCACGTAGCGGCCTACACCACACGACCAAACTAAAAAAAAGCCACAGTCACAACTCATAGGCAATTTCGAGCGTGCGGGGGCAAGTGACACGAGGTTTAAGTTGTCCGCCTGACCCGACGTCGTTGCAACACGGGAGCATTAGGTATGAAATAGGTGAGATGATACACTGAACCTAAAAACGTCTCAAAAGATTAGCACGTGTGACTTCTGAATGACCTTTCGGCCTTTCTCATCTGTTTTTGTTGTCTTCCTCTGCCTCTCACCCATCTAACGCATATTTAACGACGGAAGCTTGCCTCACCCGTTTCACTTGATTTTCAAGATGTTTGATAAGCTCTTCACTGAATACTTCACTGTGATCCATGATCGCTTTGTTTTCCATGATTGATAGTTGCGAAGAAATCTGAAAGAAAGTAAAGCCTTCTAAGATGCCACTTTTCACTCGAGCACTCAACCAATCAACCACGATCGACCAACCTTCACTATGAATTTCTTCGGCACGTCCTTGGGCTCAGTCTGCCAATCAGGTGATATCAAACATATCCTTGACATAACACCCTAAAATAGTGATTTCAATAGTAACTTCACTGTAATTAGCTTTCAACAGAACAAACGACAAACGAAATTAGGCTCTCCTGTACACCCTGTTGTTAAAGGCTTAAGGTAGGTACCTGTATGACTTTTGCTCTCTGCATAATGACCTCAAACCCCTTTAAACTGTTGACGGTTTTCCTATACAAGAAGTTATGGGCAGAGACAGCTGATCTGGCCTTTCTTCCTGATACAGTAGATCGGAGAGACCAACCAAGAAAGGTCAGTTGTTGGATAGCTTACCCATGATCATCCACTTGATGATAACCAAACGAACTTCAACTGCTAGATATCAACAAAACCCTTTGCCCGTAACCCCTCCAGCTCACTGGACGCACCTTTTAAAACCCATGGACTGTATAGAATACAGGGGAGGAGAAAAAAGATACTTCGCCCGAGGCACATATCAGTAAAGAATACGCAGCCCAGAGAGAAGACGTGGATACGAGTACCAGGGCGGAAGATACCCAAGATGTTCCTCGATAAGCAGGAGCAGGCTCTCGCCCATCACCTTCATGTACACCAAAATATGAAGCCATCTCCAATCGCAGCCTGACTGGAGAAGGCCTAAATTCACGTCACCTCCAAACAGCTGCGAAACTTCTTGTATGGAGTCACCCATAGCTACCTGGAGACCGGCACTCTTGATCTGGAAGACCTCCAACATCGAGCAGCTCCGACAACGTCGCCACGGTCTAGGACATCATCTTCACCGCAGTCGCCAAGGCGCGGGTTGATGGTATGGACCGGAAGTACCTGGAATGGAAGACCGATATTTTCTTCGTGGACCCCGGACTGAAAGTGAACGCTGACTTTTACATCAAGCAGCTCGAGGAGAATATTCTGCCTTCATGTCGTCGCCTGTACCATCTTGGGAACTTCGTACTGCTACAGGATTGGGTGCCAGCACATGGAATCGAAGGGCGTTGGAAAAACTCTCGCCTACTTGGAATCGAAGGGCGTTGAGTACCTGAAGAAGACGGAATATCCAAGTGTCACCTGACCTAAACCCCTCGATTACCGGGTCCGAGCGGAGCTCAACAGGGTGGTCTACAGTGGCGGAGAAATCAACGACCTCGCTGAACTCAGGCACCGAATCACGGTCGCGTGGCAGAATCTCTCGATGGCGTTCGTCCAGAAGGCTGTGGCGGAGTTCATGATACGTACAATGTGTTGTTGAATATGATGGTGGAATGTTCAGTCAGAAGTGATACGTGTGACTTATTTTGCAATGAAAGTCGAGAAAAAAAGTGTCTTTTTTGACCCCTCTGTATACAGAACAGACCCTCATGCCGATCAAAATGAAAGCAAATAGCCGTATTTTTTTGTATCTTTCACGGGAGTGCTCCATAAATAATATGGTAATAATGTCACATTGAAGTAATAAATAATATTGTTGAGTATACGCTGATTTTCGTATGAGCTGCTGAACTTACATTGCCTACTCCCGATGTTCTTTGACGTCTTTGTTCGGTCCAAATTTCGCTTGTTCTCCGAAGGCTTTGAAGACGCTCTTTTGAAGTTCGTCCCAAGTTAGATGAGTCTTGAGAATGCCATCAGCAGGTATGAATAGAGACATTCTAATCTGCAATGGATTTTTCTCATGCTCTTTTAGTTCACATGGAAACGCGAGAGTCGCTCATTCAGAAGTGCTTCGCTTTTCGTACAGGCAGCAACAGGGTACGTCGTGTGAAACAACATAGAGGGGTCGTACTTTTTCTCTAGGAAGGGGTCCTATTTGGTCGCTGGGAGAGAGGGGAGGGGTCGTTTGTGGCTTTAAGAGATATTCGTCACGTTGGGGAAAAGTTTTCCCGGTTGTTGACTTTTCGCGCGATTTTTCCTGTTTAATGTGTGCACCATGTACCTCCTCCCCCCCCCCTCCTCCCCGCTAGACGGAAATTTTTGGGTGAAAAAACTGGAAAATGGAGGAAATTTGTAGGTAGGTGTTAGGAAAGGGGGTCTACCTACACCACCACCTCACACATCACGATGCTGTACCCTGCGCAGCAAAGAATGTCCTGAGGATTTTGTTACTAGTGAAAAGGCTCGTGTCGAAGATCGCTAGAATCACGAAATCACGAATAGAACCAGAAGTAGAATGTACAGGCTAGAGCCCGTTAGCAAGCAAATAAAAACCATGTTAAAATGCTCTAATTACATGTCCGAACTGTCTGCGTTACACTTTTTCAGGCTCGGTTCGGTCTGGGGGGGGGGGAAGCAAAAGCATTTTTCACTTTCGATACTTCCCATCATCATACGGAGCCATCAGATAGAGATTTGTGAATTCTCGTGAGGCTATGAAGTGATACCAAACGAAGTTTCTAGGAACTACTCGACAACTTTTGTGAAGAGTACCTGCAATTTCTTATAAGACAATGAACTCTGCGCGATAAGGAGAAAGCGGTATTTCAAATTGCCCCCTCAAAACCGAAAGCGCCCTCTTTCACTTCAAAGCTCGTTTCTACTGCCAGATCTGTGGCGGATAGTTACATAAATGATAATAAAGGGAATTAGAAATGGTTGCTATAAACGAGTGCTGTCAGCTATAAGTCGCAGTATGTGATATAGAAGACGGTGTATTTCAACAGGGAAGGACCGGAAGTGGCAGTAGACTGACTGATAAGCAGAAAAAATTCCGAATTCGTGATAAGTAACCGGACCTTGAACACTGATAACAAGATGACCTCCCAGTGGAGGGAGGCAACCGGATGCGAGAGCTTGTAGATAAGAAAAGATTTCCCGCAGGCTTGCATGCAAATATCAGTGCGCGACCCGAGAGCCTGAACGTTCCATTGTAGTTCTATCCGCTCCAGAATCCGGAAAGGCAGAGTGGAAGGATTGTAACACTTCACTCCCACCGGCACGACTGATCACGGGCTCCAGTTCAATCGAACCCATCGTTCGCTATTTTGTTTTGCGATGTCTGATGAAGAGGGAAAAAAATTTTTTGATGAGTTTTCCAGAAAGTTACTTTTTAGTGCCAATTCCAGTACACTCACGTGCCAGATTTTGGTAATTCCCTTAGAATATGTGGGAATGGCCGGTATTTTCGTCGCGGTAGTGATTTGACAAGGATATCACACTTCGAACAAGGCTGTCACAATTGCCTTTGAGAGTTTGCACCGACCAAGCATTCCAGCCGGAGAAGTGGCGGGGCGGACACCCCTCAGAAGCGGGACAAACGCTGAACGAAGAGAAATCAGCATAAAGGTAGTTCAATCCATTTAAGACACTATCAGAAGTTAAACCACAAGTAGCTAGCGTCGTCCGCTGCACCTTAAGGGGTTTGTCCTTCGATGTGATAGATTTGGCGAAGTGCCGATCCGTTTTTCACTAGTAAGGCCACCACATAGAAAGATGTGTCGAAACCGCCCCGCTTGACTCACCCCTTCATCCGCAGGCGAATAAGGCTGTACACAAGATTGTATATAATGTGATTTAAATGTGATTAATTTAAATGTATGTGAGTCACAGAGGCCTTTAATTGCCCATCTGTGGGAGTATTATCGAGTTCATGTGTCCACCCCAGGCAGGACTAGGCTAAGCATCAAGAAATCTGCCATAGGGTAGGGAGAACCTGGATAGACTGGATGGGTATGCAAAGTAGAAATTCCACTTATGGGTGACGGGTGGGAGAGGCGCTTATTCTCACTGACGTAACTTGGCTCTCTGGTTGCTTGATACGAGCACAAAATTTATGAAATTTATGATAACACGGATATCAGTTGCGGAATACCAGAGAGGGGAGCTTGATAGCGGTGACTAAATCCATTTCCGTTTCTTGGAACGAACCGCACTAGCTCGTGGCTCGAGATGAATTAGCAAACAATCGATCTACTGACAAGACATGCAGTGGAAAAAGTAAAGGCTACGAAACTTCCGACAGAAAATTCTTGGTCGCAAAGGCTATAAGAAAGGCTTTGAGTTCCATCACTGGCTCACTCAAAGTATGAAAATCCACATTGTAACTCGAGAACGAACAATCCTACTAGTAAGCTGAAAGGGGAGCGCTAAAAGTGCACTCGGGCCATGGACAACTCATACATTCGACATGAGGCCAACGATCGTCACGGACGTGCGCGCCCACACGTCAATTGAAATGAGGACGTGATAGTGAGAGCGGTCCAAACATCAGGCGCACCCTCAAGATCATAGAACGGGTACATTTGCGTGGTGACTAAGAACCCGTAATCCACAGTTTCAAAAACTTTCGATCAGTTCTGTTAAAGAAGGCGATACTAACGAGGAAGCAGAAAACGCTACAGAAAACAGCAAAGATCTTGATACCACTTCTCAAGCCGTCTTTTACCTAGTAATATTTTTTATTAGTATTGTTCAACAATGTTATTTCATCCTCGCTCTCGCTAAGAAGACGAATGATACTGAATCATTTCAGAGTGCGCTACACATGCGCCACTGCTGCCCAGCATCCGACCCCCACGTATGTCTTCTAGCGCAATCAC
>MU916074.1:4636-15177 GCA_036418165.1 Cooperia oncophora
CTTCTGCTGCTTTTCTCCGCTAATCAGATACTTAGCACTTTTTTGTGCCTATTTGAGTTCCGTTTCCCGCAATTTGCGGTCGCGAACTGTGCCTTTAAGGTGTGCTAATTTTCTTGAAAATCTTCCGAATGCTAGGGTACATCAATGAGAAAGGCATAGGCTAGGCCTGACTCCTCCCATTCGATCAGCGTAGAGTGTGCCTCTAGAGAATAGGATGACCTGAGGTGACTTGTGTGTGATTAATTTGAGTCACCGAGGAAACGAGATGCTCATTGGACAGCACTTTGAGCAACGGCTTCAATTTTTGTACTTGCCAGTGATATATCCCATTAACAAGTTTTTCCGATCGCGAGGATGAAAAGTTCGTTGCCGTAGGTGGTAAGCCACGGGAGATCAGCGCCCTCCTACTTCTTTTCCTTCTTGCATAGATCATTCGTGCGATTCCTGTTTGCTGAATTAGCTCTTGATTGAGAATAACAACTGGAAATGACCTATTGTTTTTACGGTGATCTGTGTGCATGTGGGTTGCGTTAAATCAGGTCAACGATACACATTAATAGTCAACTACTTATGACAGGAGTACTGTAATGACTGTGGCCTGCACAGAAATAGTTGAGCCATCCATCACCTGGCTGACAATGTTGACGTAATGAGGGCTATTTGCCAGCTGAGGTAATGGTGTAGTACCGAGTGAGCCATGCTATCCTACTCCCGGTCCGGGAGTCGACACCCGGGTCGGACCGCCCACAGCAACCAAGCCTACTCTCAAGAACAGTAAATTGGTACCAGCTTAGGGTGGATGGGTAAAAACACTGACTTGTACATCGGCTGGCCCCCGCAAGTCATTGTATAGGCCACATCGCATTCAGTAAGCCACTACGATTCTGAATGGAAGTAGAATGCGTACCGCTACCCAGACAGGGTTCAATCAAAGGCAAATACTTCGCCATTGATCAATTTATTTGGGAGTTATTTCACTTACTTGTTTTCTTTGCATAGCTCTCAAGCTGCGGAAAAAGGACTTTTCGTTTCGAATTTTCGACTCGAAGAGTTTTTCCCACTTCATCACTTCAATGACCTCGAAAACGGCCTACCTTCTCTGATGTTGGTTTCGATGCCTGAATGCATCCTTCAGGGTCCCTAAATTTTAAGTTCATGTGCACATAAAACTGACGTGCAATTCGGCCTGTACGGCAGTTGAATAGAACACGCAATGACCTTTGTTACGACTAATGGGACCGGCGCAGACGGGCTGTGATTGTCAGGGTCCGCAAACATTTATTGATTCGTATTCGGGTAGCGCAAAGTATTTCACTTTTGATTGAAGCATTGAAGACTGAAATAAGCAGTAATCAAATAAACAAAAAAATTAAGTCTTTACTTTTAAACTGTATGCGCCACATTGCCAAGTCTATTCGATATAGATGAACTATGCAAGTATTGCATCCTTGAGTAATAAAATGGCCTTCGGAAGGAAGTCGTATCCTCTTCTCTGGAAAATGTAGTGCTCATCACTTGCAGCACATCATGAAGGGTTCGCTAAGGCCAGAAGGTTCAGTTAGCATGGGAATAGTCCATTCAGGGAGTTGTGTCCGTAAGAGTCGCTGGCCCAGTGAAACATCACTTGCAGAAGATCCCGCACAAGCGTTTCATCGTTCGGCGTGCGAAACACCTGGGGGCGGGGGAGTCGTTGTTTTTGGCAGTGCGAGAGGGGACTGGCGATATTTTGGTCTTTGTGGCGAGGAGGGAGTCGTAGTGCTCGAGAGAAAATGTGAAAATCTCCCTCGCCGTAATTTTTCCTGTCTGCACTGTGTACAGGGGGGGGGGGCCAAAAAAAATTCCATTCGGCGAGGTTCATCACGCATAAACGAAGTTTTCGCAGCCCAGACAGAGGAAGTGGATATGAGTACCAGGGCGGAAGATACCCAAGATCTTCCTCTATAAGCAGGAGCCGGCTGCCGCCATTCACCTTCATGTACACCAAAATATGAAGTCATCTCCAGTCGCGGCCTGAGTGGAGAACGCCTTTGGAATTCACGTGGCCTCCAAACAGCTGCGGAACTTCTTGAATGGAATCACCCATGGATAGCTACCTGGAGACCAGTACTCTTGATCTGCAAGACCTCAAACATCGAGCAGCTCCGGCAACGTCGCTACGGTCCAGGACATCATCTTCACCCCATTCACCAAGGCGCGGGTTGATGGTGTGGACCGGCCGTACCTGGAATGGGAAGACCGATATTTTCTTTGTAGACCCCGACTGAAGGTGAGCGCTGGCGGTTACATCAAGTAACTCGAGAAGGATATCCTCCCTACATGTGGTCGCCCGTACCTTCTTGGAGACCTTTGCTGCCTGCCTACAGGTTTGGGTGCCACCACATGGAATCGAAGGGTTTTGGAAAAACTCCCGCCTACTTCGAATGGAAGGGCGTTTCGTACCTGATGAAGATGTAATATTAAAGTATGTCCCCTGACCTGAACCCACTCAATTACCTAGTTCGGGCGGAGCTCAACAGGGTGGTCTACAGTGGCGGAGAAATCAACGATCTCAACTCCGGTACCCACTCACTTTCGCGCGGCCGAATCTCTCGATGGCGCTCCTCCAGAAGGCTGTGGCGGAGTATCATTATAGTATTTAATGTGCTCTTTAATATGGTAGTAAAAATGCCCGATAAAAATTTAATCAAGTGTAACTTATAGCGTCTTGAAAGTCATGGAGGAAAAATGACTTTTTTTTGGCCCCCCCTGCTGATACTATATACCCCGCTCGACCGTGGAAATCCTCGGGCGAAAAAGTGGAAAATGTGGAAAATGGTAGGTAGCTGCTGGGGAAGGGGGGAGGTTGTACCAAGACACCCCTCGAGGGGGGGGTCGCTCCGACGTCACTATTTCACACATCACGATGCTGTACCCTCCCGCAATTTCCTAGAGCTCTTTCCGTGCCACTAGAAACTGTTCACTTGGGACTCCACAATGAGAGACGAAAGCACTATCCCGTCATAAGTTGGAGAGACGACACTGCAGAAATTGGATCGCCCACTTCGAAGGATGAAATTTGACAGTTTTTTTCGCCTGCAATCCAGGTGAAAACCATTTCGCATGGGACCAAACTGTGCGCTACCCAATCTTGCGGCTCTTCCTCCACGCATGATGCGACGCATTCTGCTAGCCTTCCCAAATAAGGGAACATGCAATGAAAAGCAGTCCATTTCACAAGGTAGAATGCGCCATTTCAATTCACCAACAATGCAATGATTTGAGTGCAGCAGTTCGTCAGTGCAGTACTACCGTAACTAATTTCGCACACGGAGTTATCGTAGGCTGCACATATTACAAGATGTTCTGCTCTATTTTTTCGTTCCATCTATGCGTTGCTGCCATTCAGCAATGAATAATGCGTTGGAAGCACATTCATGGAAAGGACGCAATGACATGTCTGATCCCGCCCATATGGTTAGCATGGACTGTCTTCAATGTATTATGGAAACTGCGCTCTACACTAAGATGACCCCTTATTTGATTTACTGATTCGGTGTAAAGTCACGCTTGTTTGTTCTGCAGGTCGCGCTATATAGGCATGAAAACACAACCACGGTACCCAGTGGAACCAGCCGCAGTTTAAAATCACTCATAGAAAAATGCTTAATGTGTAACAAATTTAGGCCATCACGCAATAGGCGAGATTTCAATAAGATCCATCTGATTAGTTTTTGTTTCCTTTACTACCAGAAGATTCTGGTTGGCGTCACAGGAACTCTAACTGATCCTTTTCTCGAATACGAAATATACACTCACATCCAAAGACGGTTCTCGCTATCTGTGAGGAGAATGGGTCTGCAACTGCACAAGCACACCATTTTCTCCGCTCAAAAACGCACGGGAACAAAGATGTAAGATAGTGATGCTCTGCTACCGTTTTCAAACTCACTGCACTGCCGCAAGAGCAACCACATGCCTGACTATGAGCCAAAAGCGCTGCTTGTCTGCTCTTCCTCACCTCCGGCTGTTCTCTAGCGCCATCTGCGTGTTCGCTACGAGTTTTTGGTACCGGGGCAAGTGCTGCGAGGAGTGTAGTGAGGCGAGTCGGAAGATGGTACCCGGGAATCATTTCCGCGCGCTCTTGAAAGACGAAATCACTACACTTGTACAAACCAACCCTTCCTCTCACAAAAGGGAGAGATCGTCCTCGAATGTAAGTGTACAGTTTTCCTTTGAATGTAACACACCGCTGACTACATTTGTCAAAACATCTAAGAGAGGCCCTCAACAAAAAACCTGAAAAGCTTAAGATTGCACCAAAAACCTCAGAGTTGGTGAGAGGAGGAGTAACTCCTCAACTCCTCTCTGATTGCCTACATCATAATCGTACATCCCTCTCATTCTTTCGTGCTCTTGAAAGTACAGTCGGCTTTATATCGGCCAGTACCTTAAGCTCGTCCGTGATGAAAATCAGCTGTAAAGAAAGGGTACCTAGTTAGGGGGCGGTATTTTCTGCTCTCTTCTTCAGTGATAAGTCATTCAGCACCTAGACGCATTACTTACCTTTCTCAGTCACGGAAAACGCCTTTGAGCATGTTCCGAAGCGATGATCCAGCGTCATTGTATGAAGTGGATCACATTCTAGTCATCTTATTTTCTTAAGCTTATGTTCGTATTGAAGATGACGGATGATTTTTCTTTCGAAAATATAGGCTAAAGGATAGAGTCTCAACCGTTTGTGGACTGCGGCACGCATTCTACTTCCATTCAGAATCGTAGGGGCTTATTGAATGCGATTTGGCCTATAGAATGACATGCGGGCGCCAGCCGCTGTACAAGTCAGCGTTTTATCTTCCCAGACGATCTTGGTGGCCAATTTACTCGCTTGAGGCGTGAGAAGGCTTGGTTGGCCTGGCGCCGGAGCCGACTGAGGGATTTGTTTGCCCAGAAGACCGCGCGATGGTAAGCGTGCCCCTTTTGAACTACACCACCTCCGCCTAAAGGTCAATACGTATACATAGTGGGCGGGGGGCAACAAAAAAGACACTTCGGCCGAGTCACATATCAGTAAAGTCGCAGCCTAGACAGAAGACTTGGATACGAGTACCAGCGCGGAGAATACCCAAGATGTTCCTCGATGGGAAGGAGCAGGCTCTCTCCCATCACCTTCCTGCAACAGAAATATATGAAGTCATCTCCATTCGTAGCCTGACTGGAGAAGGCTTTTAGGACTTCACGTCACCTCCAAACAGCTGCGAAACTTCTCCTATCGAGTATCCCATGGACAGCTACCTGGGGACCAGCACTGTCGAGACTTTAGGGAGGCCCTTTAACATCGAGCAGCTCCCAAATAACGCTCGCTACGGTCTAGGATATCATCATCACCGCAGTCGCCAGTGCGCGGCTTGATGGTATGGAACCGGAAGTTCTTGGAATGGGAAGACCGATATTTCCTTAGTGGACCCCGGACTGAAGGTTAACGCTGACAGTTACATCGACCAACTTGAGGAGAACATCTTGCCTTTCATGTCGTCGACTGTACCGTCTTGAAAACTTCGTACTGCTACAGGATTGGGTGCCAGGCACGTGGAATCGAAGGACATTGAGAATCTGAAGAAGACGGAATATTCAAATGCTACCTGCCCCAAACCCACTCGATTACTGGGTTCGGGCGGAGCTCAGCAGGGTGTTCTACAGAGGCGGAGAAATCATCGACCGCTGAACTCAGGCACCGAATCGGTCGCGTGGCAGAATCTCTCAATGGCGCTCGTCCAGAAGGCTGTGGCAGAGTATTGTGATAGTGTACAATGTGCTGTTGAATGATGATGGAAATGTCCAATCACAATTCAATAAACTGTAGCTTATATCGCCTCAAATGTCGAGGAAGAAAAGTGTCTTTTTTTGCCCCCCCCCCTGCATATCCATTCTGTGATATATTCTAAAAGGCTTAGCTAAACTCCGCCCTCCGAGCTTTCTACTTTGTTTCTCTACTTTGCCTATGTGCTTTGAAAACAATTGTAAATGAAATAAGTAAAAATCTTTCTTCTACCTTTACTACAATCTTGTTCGCCGCGGATGATGGGGTGAATCCGGAAGAGATGGCGCCCGTTTTTTACTTTATTTCTTTAGTTAAGCGACCAACTCAACCTCACCAACTCTCCCTTTTATTCGTAGCGGCCAAGAGTATACGGTACGACATGACATCACTTTCTCACCTTTCGTTTTCGCTTCTCATCTGATGGCTATTATCCGAGCAATTTGTTCGCGCACTTACCCTCTACTGTAAAACTATCATTCGAGTATTTCAGTTTGTTCGAGCGACCGCCGTGTGTTTCTGCTGCCAACCGGTTGGCTGATTCGGTTAGTAGCTTGTCTGCGGTGGTAGCTGGTTGAGTGCGTGGCGACCGCGAGCTGGCTGGTTGGCCAGCCGTCGACGATTAGTTACAAAACAGGCGGGGCCGTCGAAGAGGCCTTTGGGGGCGTTTTGAGAGACACCGCGCCCACAACTCTCTCTCTCTTGTTCAATTCTCGACTACAGCGAACTTCTAATGTTGCCTATCGTCTTCTACTCTGCTATTGTGCTTTTAACTATCGCGACCTACGGCGCTAATGCCGAAGTGCTTATGAACAGGTACGTGTTCACATAATAATTTGAGGTCACTGCCTTGACATAGATATGAAATATCATTCTGTATTTTGAAAATTCGTAAAATACCTTTTTCATGCTTGACAGATATTACTATGTACATTTACGACTATTAAGTAGTCAGTTGCAGGAGCTAGTCTTTCATTGCTCACCTTGACTTCCTCGTTTTTCACTCTTGAATTTCGATTTCATCAAGGACTCCGGAATTTCTGCGCTCAGAAATCTCAGTCTCAGTTGCTGCCTAATCCAATTTGTCTTGAGTGCACTGTCCTTGTCGGAAATATGGAAGGTCGCTTCTTTTCCAGTGCGAGATAAAGAAAGAACCCAAGGAAACGGACTGACTGGAATTTGAATGACTGGAGAGATATCATTTCAAACCTCTCAAAGCCACAAATATGTGTGGTGGCTTAGGTTACTGTGCTGTGGGCTGCGGTGACTGCAAAATTTATTCTTGAGTGGTAATAGCGCAAAAGAGCGCAGGAATTATTCGGGAATATACTCCCGATGACGATGAGAGTCATCGCGAAGTATGTTGCCCACCAACGCTGGCGCGCACACCTCGTTGGGGCCCCTTTCCTTTGCCGTTATAGGAAGCAGGGGCACATCAGAGAAGAAAGCCTAAGGGTTGGCTCAATACTATGATGACAGGCGTGAGCTGTGGCTTCACCAATCTTCAAAGAATTACTCATACAAAAGCTTTTGTACTTGTTTTTCTCATTTTCTGTTCCTTTTCTATTCTCATGATTACAACATGAGCTATTCTCGCAGCTCATTTTACATTTTACTGAATTCCTAATAATGGGCAAACTGGCTTTCATGTTTATATTTTCGCGCTCTACAATTTAAGCTGAAAGGAGGTTTCACATACCTCTTGGAGGAAGTCCGTAATTTTGCAATGGAGAATTTTGCCTTTCTTTGCTTGAGCTCCTCAGCCCCATGTTGAGAACTACATACTTTTTTAGACTGTGGTATTTGAAGCCTTTCATGCTCCGAAAAGAGCTCACCGTTGTTGAGTGTGTCGTACCTTTCTCCTTCACTCGAAATTGTAGAAGTGTGTGTTTGGCCCGTGCAGTATAGTCGGACTCGCTAGGTTGAATAGAGTCTGGCAAACCTGAAGGCTAGTCAGTTTGTGCCTTGTTTCCCGATAGAAAGAGCAGGTGAGACAGAAAATGTTTCCATTTTCGTTTTACTCCTGGTTCCGCGCCAGGCCTCGACCTTTCATTGCGAACCAGTGCTATCTGTAAACACCACGTTTTATGAGCGTGGGTTCATACTTTCAGCGTTTCGAGCGTACAGCAGCGTTTTGAGCGACTGAGAAAGGAGAGATGTCGAACTATAGTCTTGAGCCTTGCGCTAATCGCAGAAAATTGCTGCCCTGCGCTCAAAGACGTAAAGTTGTAGGTAGCCGAAAGAGCAAACCAAAAAGAAAATCAGACTCAGATCGCCGTCGGATGACCGGAGTAACTCCACCAAAACAGACCGGGAATTCGACGACACGGTGGGGGCATTTTACACTTTTGTCGACGTGTCGACCCATCTAGAGAGCCACAAGAGTTGACAGGTTTTACCATGATGGCTTGACGAGCTTGCTCCAGCTTCACAAGAGTTCACAGGTTTCACCAGAGTGAGACTTGTAAACCAACTAGTGAAGCAACGAAAGTGCAAAATGCCCCCGTTGCCGAACTGATCGTTGCTGACGTAGTTGGGAGAGGGATCAAACGACAGCACCTCCTCTAATTAAGGCTCTGGCTGAGTAGAGATTGTGTCTTCTGACCATACTTCGGTGACTCTGGTCGTGGGCGCTCTAATCCTTAAGCCTTTCTGAGGAAGGTATGGGGAGGCGCGACTTATACCGGAGGAAAGAGAAACGGTCGCACAAGGCGAAGACTTACGCCTAAAAGCGAGTACGCAGGGCGTGTCCACGCTATCCTTCTCCCACACGAACTGCATTGCTCATGCGATTGCCTAAGCTTTAGTAAAGAGGGCCATCGATACGTGGGAAAAGTGAAGTAGCCCACGTCGGCGTAAAGGACAATTTTCTCTGGTTTACTGGGCCGTCACTTTCGCAACACAACCGGTAGTGACCGCGATCGCTCTCTGGTTTCAGCAGTTAAAATAAAAAAAAATCCTCATGTTCCCTTAATGTCACGTCTCACTGGTCACACGTTCTCCATTAACTTGATTTTCCCCAATTAATCTTGAACTGATGAAGTAAACCAAAGTCCTTCTTCTCTTGCTCTTATCAACAAATAAGTGCGATAAACTGACATTTCACGACACATCTACATTTAGACCACGCCGTACGTTAGAAAATCACCAGCGGGGGAATAGGGGGGGGGTCGTATTTGGTCCGAAAAACTTTTTTGATAGGTAATTTTTCTTGTTTCACTAACGATATAAGAAGGGAGGGGAGTAGTGTTTGCCTCAGGGCACATCGTTGCTGGGGAATCCCCAGCAGAGGGGTCGTATTTGGCCGCTATTTGGCCGCCGGGACAGGGGGTCATACTAGGGTTGAGAAAATTTTATTTTGGTAGTTGATTTTTCTCGCTCTACAGAAGTTGTAAAGGGGGTCTTACTTGCTCGTTGTTGGGAGAGGGGAGAGTCGCGTTTACTTTCTGGCCTTCTGAGAGAAGTGGTAGAAGTGGTTGACTTTTCGTTTTCCTGTTTCATGTGTACTAGATACCCCCTTCCCCCAGTCCCCCTTTACAGCTTTATCAGAGGAGGGAATTAGGGGGGGGGTCGTACGAACTCGACCAAAATCCCCAACCAATTGATGTGCCCTGATTTGCCTTTGAGGAGAAATTTGCGCTGGGAAAGGTTTGACCGCTTGTTGATTTTCTCGATTTTCCCGTCTCGCATTGTGCATATGTCATCCCCCCCGGATAGCGAAGTGTTGGGCGAGCTAGAGTCCCCGGGAAATTCCGGAAAAGCTGGGAAAAGTGGTAGGAATTCGGAAAAAACGAATTCAATAATGTTATTAACTATTAACGAACTCAATTATATAATATTAATCTTCTTTTGCAGTAAGGGTTTTGGAATTATTTCATCCTAAGGGCAATTGTCAATCGTTTCTCACAGAAACACAGTTTTTTGCTCAATGCCTGCCGGTCACACTGACCTGCATAACACTCATTCTACCACTATCCAGATTGGGGGTGAAGAATTTCAAAACAGAAAAAAATTATCAGTAACTCTCCCATGACCTTATGCTCTTTGATTATGCTCAAGGTCTTTCCAAACACTTTGTCAGGTGTCTGAAAAAGTGATCTGTAAATACCTGCGTTTATAACAGCGTGGCAGAAGTGTAACAAACGGCGTCCTTCGCGGATCGCCAATGAACTGCAGAATAAAAAATGCGGCAATGAGAGCGCTGTTCTTTGGTCCAATTCCCATCGACTTGTTTTTCAGTGGATGACTTTTCCATTGACCTGCCCGTCACGTTGCTGAGCAATGATCGGGCTATTCCCGTTACAGTTTTTGTGGAAAGTGTATCGCTCTGAAATCAGTTCGAACTTAGGCACTTGGAGCATCGGGTACTAAACAGATCCACACACAGAATTCAAATTTGACTGGAGAACTCCCCGAAACAGATTTGTTCGTTTTCCAAACATGGCGTCCGGCTTGATAAGATGAGGGGGGTCTGTACGTGCTGCAAACGAAGTACACTCCTTATCCCTAAGACGGGGTAGGTGTGGCATATGAACATGGCACAGAATGGGTCACTCGTGGGATATTTCAATCTGAGATGGCTGTCATCTTGTTCTGTATTGGACAGAGACGTGACCATAAACGTGTCAAAATGAAAATACCCCACTAAAGGCACAGCCACCGTCACGTCTAGTTGAAGTACGCAGCCACGCCTACCACATCTCAGGGAACTTGTCATGATGCGGTTTAATTTTCCACAGATATATAA
>MU916075.1:0-11854 GCA_036418165.1 Cooperia oncophora
GAACAGAAAAGTAAAGGAAACAAGACTCGCGGTTTTCCGAATAAAAGCAAGTCTCCGCATGCGAATAGCTGCACGAGACCAAAACACCCAGAGACATCGATCAGGGTGGGTTTACGTCATCTAGCGTTGTGTGCTATTTTTAACACACTACATATGAAAGACTGTAATAACAGCTAAGAGCAAAGCTGTGAGGTTCACAGGACATGAAAGAAAATGAAACCAATCATCGAAATGAGGGGATTCCAGTGATAGTGGAAATCACAGAGGTACTGGAACAATTCCATTCTAATCAAGTGGAATGAACCAGCGACTTCCGGAGAACCGAGCGGAGTAAGAAAAAAGGGGAAAAGACGTGAAGTACCAAACTCAACTGATCCAGAGGCCGATATCAAAAATGCGTCACCTCAACGAGAGGAGACGGTAGTGGGGCCGCCTCGCCGACAAATAGTAGAGCTCCTGTGAATTGCACAATCAACCCTCTATTTAACGGCGCAATAGTCTTGGAAACATTGTTCAAATGGACATTAGTTCAGTGGAATGTGTAACCGCAGGTAGGCCAGAGTCGTGTGTTTTTTAGAGTGGTTACGTTTACGTGCACGGAGCTGCTGTAGTTGTGCTTTGTTCTGGGGGACATTTGGTAGATTAATTTTCCGGAATGGATTTTAGAAGTTCGAAGCTCATTGTCAAGCTTTCCGAAAAGGTCCCGTGAAATGGTAAAGCTTGAATAGTCGAAGTGTAAGTTTTCCTATAGGCTAATCGTAACTCTAGAGATGACAGTTAAGCTCAAACAGCAGCCCTAATTCCTCCCGACCCTCCCGATTCGCTCCGGCTTTGAATGCTCTTCTCGGACCATCTGTACTTTGGAGGGTTTTCCCTTTCCAATATTTTCTTTTTTTTCTTCTATTTTACTTTGATAGGGTGAGCGGTCCGCAGTTATGGGGATGTATCACCATCCATGCTCGAAAGTGCTTGATAAGAACGCCACGGCTCTGCTGTGACGAGCGGTCTCCGCCCCCTAAATGATTCCCCATCCCTCTTATTTCCTCTTGCCGTCGCTATATTGCTGCAGAGTCTCGATCATTTGTGTACACTCGCGTCATAAGATTATCTGTTTCTCTCTTCTAGGCTCCCAGTGTATCCTTACCATCTGTACATAATGCTGTAGTGATTGTAGTGTCACTGAATACTGCAGCCGGTGTAGTGTAGTTGTATCCTGCCACGCGGGTCTTCGGAACGTTTATTGCTACTGCTTGCGGTAGACCAACAACAAAAGGGGAAGTGAAGTCAACCTTACCGCGGCAGTCTTTTATACTGCCGCGATGATAATAAACAAGCAAAGTAAACAAGACAGTTCATTTTCACAGTATCACGTGCTGGAAATGGTTATAGAGTCTTCTCTATAAATGCTTAGAATCAGCAGGGGGGTCTTAAATGGTGACTTTTCGGCGTTTTTTTTTCGCTCTCTTCTCCACTAATAAGTTATTCTACTCCGTGATATCCGGTTTTACCCCATGTCCAACAGTGGCATTCGCGGTCCCTGCCATTGAGTTACTTGGTCCACTGTTTGAACAGGGAGTTTGAAGTACAAAGGTGAACGCTCATCAATGGTTTTGTTACCTTGGAATGCCTAGGACCTACCGCGCATGATTTTCGTTTTGTCGACTAATTCCTGTGACCCACATATCCAACTATGAGATGTGAATATTACTCGTGGTTACTAGACCGGATGCCTTAGACTTGACCTCACGTTCGATTAAGCGGCAAGTCTAGATTTGGGATCATTCCTTCATATACCCTCATTCGCGTGTCAAAGGTGATGCGTTCCTGGCGGCGCCAGCCCGCATTTTCTTTTTTTTGGCTAGTGACAAGACTGTATCGTATCATTTGTATCGGTCCTTTTCCACCGTTCGCTTCAACAACTGATGGAGAAGGAAATGGCGGCGCACCAAACCTAGCATCGCTGACACGCCCCTTCATCCGCAGCGAAAAAGGCTATAACTTGTCTGCCACATTCACAACCTGCCGTCGGGAAACGCAAGTGCTTTTTAATCGTGAGGTTCCTTCCCTCCCCCCCCCCCTTGATAACCATGTGACCATAGATTATTAGTGACTGAACCAAGAAACCAACAATCTACCATTGAGGTTTCCTTCTACAAAGAAATTAACGTGTGCATGTTCAGTAATAAACTGCTCGCAGTCGCCTTGTGTTCCAAGTGTAGATCGTTTCGTCTTTACTCCTTCCTTTGAATGTAGCGTAAACTGTTCTGAAATTAATTCCAGGCATATTTTGTAATGTATTCTCGGCTACGGACAGGTGACATCACGAAATCAACGATTATTGTTGTTGGCGGTGGATTGCTTGGGTATGCTGCCACTGAGTTACTGTGGGGCTCGGAACCTTTCTACGAAAAAGCGGTATGTCTTTTCTTTCAACTTTGACCATTTTTGTTTTTGTGGTGAGTAACATCAACTTGTAGGTAATGCCACTTGTTCACAAATACGTTGATGGAGAAACAGCCCACAATCTAGCCGTTCGTGCAGCTTCCTGGGGCCTGATTCCGCGCTTTGGCCCTAATCGACGAGAATATGACGAGCTAGCATGTGAGGTTCGACATTCTCATGCAAATTTAAGACATGTGTTACTGTACTTTTACACATTCTACCGAAAAGTAGTCTTCCCTTCAAGTGCTTGTATTGTAAAAAATGCACAGTTTTTCTGAGATTCCATTAACATTTCTCGGCACTAATCAACTAGTACTACCCGAATTTTCCAAGCAGGCCGGATGGTGATCGACTTTCTTTATGGGGGCAGATTTGGCTGAAAGTTGGGTTCTAGGGGTAATTCGACCTCCTGAACACGAATATCACATCCACTTGGCCTGAAAGTGCCTGGCGCCCGCGCCACAGGCGCCGGCGCCAAAATACCCTAGGTCACTAAATCCGCTGAAAACTTGTATACGGAGGTTATTTGACATCTTGATTACAAATATCACATTCATTTTTGGCGCTGGCGCTGATGGAAGACGCTGCGATCATCTGCGCTCTGCTAAGGCTGAGCCTGACCTGAAGGAAATCACTCTTTCTCCCAGGCTCAGCCTTAGAAAAGCGCTAAATGGCGCTGGCGTCGAAAAATAATGTCATATTCGTGATCAGGGCATCAAACAACCCCATTATGCAGGTTGTTATTCTGTTAAAAAAAGGTGTGGCGCCAAATCAGCGCCTAATGGCGCCAAATTGCGTGGGGTGAAAACTAATTCGGTATTCGTGATCAGGACATCAAATAACCCTACTATGCAAATTTACACCGAATTTGGTGAGAAAGGTGGCGGCGCCAAACTGGCGCCAATTTGGCGCCAGCGCCGAAAACGAGTGCTATATTCGTGATCAGGACACCGAATTACCTCTGTGGGCAAAGTTTCACCAAAATTTTTTTTGACTTTTTGGGGTAGTAATAGTTGAATGGTGCCCATTTCTCTGCCTTGAAAAGGAAGCGTGAAAAGAGAATGCGAGAGAAAAGAGGTTTTCTCCTTCCAACAATTTCACTTGTGTTCCTGTCGCCCCAGAAGGGCGCCGCCCCGCCAGGAGCATATGCTTTTGGGTGTTCTGGCCAGGAGAGTTGGTATGGGGTTTGAACGTAACATAACCTGACGGGTAGTGTATATCGTTTTGAGTTCTTACGCTACGAGGTAGAGCCCATGTAAGAGTTAAGCTTCTCCAAGTTGTGGGATAGATGTTGGGGGGGGGGGTCACGGAAGTGTTTGGCAGCATTCATACTTCGCAACACATGCGATATTGACAACGCGCGACTATGGCCGACCGCGCTTCACCAATAATGGACAGCTGGAAAGATCAAAAAAATTTATTCTGGATGTGGTTGGACCAGAGATTGCATCGGGTCCGGGATTTGTGCGGAGCGCGGTCGTTTGTGGTTGCGCGGTTTGGGAATCACCCGGGTCGCCGACTATAGGCGACCTTTGCAGTGACAATGTTGTACTCTCAACTTTTTCTGCGACGTTCCAAGTTTTTGAAGCTCCCATTTTTTGGATGGCTCTCTGGAGTCTATAGAGAGATAGGTCGCTTTTCTTAAATTGTTCACGTTCGTCCTTTTAGAACCGTTTGTGTTATCATGGGGAGATTGCGACTTTGGCGGCTTTAGTCCCATTGGGTGGCCAAAGTAGCGACGCCACCCCCAAGCATGCTTCCATTTTTATCTGTGAGAGCTTACTTACACTTATTTTCTCATTGTTTCATCATTTTTAGTTCCTTGGAATGCAGCTAAAGAACCCCAATAGGACTGGCCGCTGGTTTCGATAAAAATGCTGATGCTGTCGGACCTTTATCGGAGGTGTCGGGTTTCGGTCTTGTCGAAGTGGGTTCAGTAACACCCATACCTCAAGAAGGGAATGCAAAACCACGAATGTTCCGATTGCTTGAAGACGAGGTTTGAATTCTTTGGACTTCCACTGCTAACAGAGTTTTACTGTTTCTTGTTAGTTATTGTGGATTCTTTACAGGGAATCATAAACCGATACGGTTTCAATAGCGATGGTGCTAATAAGGTCTCGAAGCGTGTCAAAGCAGCAAGAGCTCGACGAAGTATCAACGCGGCTCCAGTAGGAGTGAATCTTGGAAAAAATAAGTTCGCTGAAGATCCAAAGTACGCGAACGATTTCTAGCCCTTAGGTTTTAAAAAATGCGCGAGAGATTAAAAAGTACTTCTTTTGAATGCCGAAGATCGGAAATATTTAGCCTTTATTGAACAATTGTCATGTAGGTGTTCCCAGTGATTGCCCAAAACCCATCGTCTTCCTTACCGTCGCTTTCCATTCATCGCATCGCAATTGTACGAGTTCCAGGCTCACTACATACTTCCTACTGCTCCTGAATTTCCGACAATCGGGAAGTGTTTTCCCCTTCTGCTGCCTGGCTCGGCAATGAAACTATGGGAAAATTGGGTGGGAGGTAGGGAAATTTTGAAAGGTGGTTGTATCAAAGGCGGAAATTTAGGGACCGTGCTTATTTAGCGGAAATTTACCCAACACATTATGTTTTGTCGTGCCTTCCGAAGGTTTTAGGTGGAACACGTTTCATGACGTGGCTTGACGATAGTTCATATCTCATATCATAAGCTCGAAACACGGCCTCCGGGTAGGATAAGTACGTGAAACGTCAGGCCGTTAGGACAAACTATTCCACCTAAAAACCTTGAAAGGCGCAACAGAAAACACTGTACACGGCGTCGAGGCTAATTAGTTTCTTCTAGCCCTATCATGCCCACTTTGGCCTGCAAACTTCAAGACTGGTATGCGCAGACTTTGGCCTTGTACATTTTTCTGAGCATGAGCTTGTGTGGAGAAAGGGTTACCATTTTGGTGAGGAGGAGCAGGGAAGCGTAGGGAGGCGGACTTAGTTGCACCGACCCATGCGTCTCCTCCCTAGCTGCAGTGACACTATTAGTGGCAGTGTTTTCGTGGACACTATTTCCATAACTTTTCCACTTTATCTCACCAGACTCCTACGTTCTCTGTTCTTCCTTTTTCTTTCTCGTTCCTTTTTTTTCTGCTTCCTTCTTCTCTGTCTGTGCACCTGCAGTTTCTGCCAACATAACTTTCCCGATTTTGGTAACGGTGCCACCAGAGAGAACGTCTTTGTTCTATGTGTTGCCTTTGATTAGTCTATCGAGAGGGCGAATACAAAAATGTGACCTTGCTGAGATTACAGGGTCGATTACGAGGTTGGTGTCAATCACTTCGCCCCTATTTCTGATTACCTTGTCGTGAATGTCTCTTCACCGAACACACCTGGTCTTCGATCTATGCAAAAGCGAGCTGATTTACAAAGTGTAAGTTTTTGAACATGAAATGGATTTTTGAAACTTACGTAGAAATGCCCTAACAGCTCTTCAAGTCATGGAGCAATCGAGGTCTTATATGTATGCAATTCCGAGCTATGTTTTGTATAAACTTCGAAGGGAGGCAGCTCAGATCCTAGTGGTCATGGATGATATCATTTTTTCGAACACCAATTTTTGGAACACCAAATCATGCGAGAGGCCTGGGCATTGAGAGAGAAAGGGATTTTTGTGGAATCTCTCGAATTTGAGCATTTTTCGCCCTGAGGAGGGGAAGGACATCTGTTCACACTCTCAGATCTGGTCATTGTTTATTCAGGAAGGTGGGGGGGGGCATCTACGTATACACTTTCCGGTCAATGATCAAAGCGGTATGATATGGTTGATAACTTCGCAGTCTGTCGGGGCGATGTCAGGCAGTTGGGAATGAGCCCGCCTCCGACAGCCTTGCCCCACCAGTAGTGGTCGATTTGGGAAAGAAAAAATCGGTAAAGAACGTGCTGTCTGTGGACAAGAACGTGCTCCCTGCACTCTCTTGGAAGGGGACACGTGCAGAAGAAACGTGAGGTGCCGCGCCTGCGGCACACGCCGCATAGCAGCGAGGGACGCCGCAAATCTCGAAAATGTCTCTTTATTGCGACGTTATCAACCGCATGCCACGTAAATGCGCTAATAGTGCACATTCAATTTTGTATACTAGCACTGCGAGGAGCGATTCATTTCAATTTAACTCAAAGGCATAAGCCAGGATAATTCGATACTAGGCCTGTAATGGTATCAGGGATGACTTAGTGGTATAATGACGAAAAAGCGAAGTGAAACGGGTGAAAAAAAAACTGCGAAAAATGGCCATTGTTCACGACTCAGAAAACGATTTCGGACGAGTTTCCCTTTGACCTCGTGCCAGTAACTGCTACGGTAGATACGGCTGCAGTATGTACTCATAATTTATGCAGCAGCGCATCCCTTCATATCAATCCCTTCGATTCATAAAGTGCTTCGCAAATGAAGCAATACGAACATCAGCATCGGTCGGACGATCGGGCGCGGTGACCGTGCGGGTTGATATGGTGCAGCTTGATAGGGCCCTATAAAGGTACGTTCCTTGGGAAAAGCGCCGCGCATCGCCTGTTCAGAGGTGCCGAGTCCTCTCGTGCTACGCATATTAATTCACGTCTTGGGGATTTATCGTGCCATTTGTCTTCAACAATTTCCTATTGGGACCAAGGATCGTAGCGACCTAGTGAATATAGTACAGCTGGCAGCCCGTGGTTCACTTATAAAATCACACCGCACGTTGTTGAAGACTAGTAAAGGTCTTGATATCAATCAGTCCTCATTGTAACGTTTGCATAAAAAAGGAACTGGCTTTGTAGTAAATCATTGTGGCCTTTCATTTTGTTCATCAATGATCGGAAGTAGTGCGCCCAGTTCCTCCCATCTCCCATTGCCTCCAGGCAAGCAGCGCCCGAATTCATTTATCTTTAGACATTTCGATGCTGGCAGGGCGTGCTAGTGTGAGGGCAAGTTACACTGTTTACCAGGCGCGGTTCTGGGATCAAATCCTGGATCGGCTTTCGTCTGACTACTCGACCTTTCGAAACTGGACAATTGATACTGAACTACCATATCTGACTGCTGCTGACTGAAATTCGAGTATTTCAAGAGTTGTTTTTCGATTGAATTTTGCCATTTAGAGAGTGATGTTTTCAGTTGCTTGCGCATGTAAAGTACATTGTCGACGCGAATCGTTTGGAAAAAAGGCCAAAGGTTCTTCTGAAAATAGCTCCTGATCTCGAACTATCTGAGAAAAAGGATATTGCACAGGTACTTCTACGGAATGGTTGTTAATCTTTTACTGCTTACATGGCTTCAGGTAGTGTTGGATAGGAAGTACGGTGTTGATGGTTTGATTGTCTCTAATACAACAATTTCTCGTCCCGAAACTCTAAAAAGCGAGTTCAAACATGAAGCCGGAGGTCTGAGCGGTGCACCCATTCGCAAGTTGAGTACAGACTGCATAAAGGAGATGTACAGGTCGGACACTACGCAATTTACCAGATCTACCGTAATTAAGCACTAGTAAACTTCATATTTAGCCTTACTCAAGGACGTATTCCTATAGTAGGATGCGGTGGTGTGTCAAGCGGTGAAGATGCATACGAGAAGATTCGAGCAGGAGCTTCTGTGGTGCAGCTCTATTCTGCACTCGCTTTTCAAGGTTTCCCAGTTATTGGGAAGGTGAGGAAAGGCGTCTTACAAGAATAACAGTCATAATCTAAATTAGAAAAAGTACATTGCATGACAGTGTAAAGGGACTGACCGTGTCAGGCTCAGGTGGAGGATCATGTTGAGAGCAGGGCACGCCATTGCGTTGTGATCATTTCCTGAAAAATACGACCCCCCCTAATTCCATCTTCAAGTACGACCCCCCTCCCCACGTTACCTCTTCCCTAGATTTTTCCAACCTCCTACCACTTTGTCTATTTTTTCCCAAAAATTTCTGGTTTTTTTTTACAAAATTTTGCTGTCGAGCGGGGGGGGTCGCAGTACCTACGTACGTCCCAAGCACGTCCAGCACTCTGGCGCTGGTGTAGCATACTGACAATACGTACGAGGAAGGGGCGATGATAGGAGCTACGATCACCACAAGGGCACCATGAATTTATAAACAAACAAGAGGACTCACGACGTGACGATTAATAAACAGATGAAAGTACATTCCCGGACTTTTCTGATCGTAGGAGCACATTTGCTTGCAATTGGGAAGCCCTATCTAGAAGTTACACCTTCCAAACACCTGCGTGAAAGCCCCATGCATGGCGCATTGCAGAGGTGATGCCAATTGGCGCCCAATGGCCTATTTCCTGATACGAAAACATGTGTTTTAGAAGCATACCAAAGTCTTCAAGCCAACTGGAGGTTTCATGGCCTCGGAGGGGCTGATTTTTCGTGTCGGGGGGTCACGAAATGATCACAACGGGGAATTTTTTCGAATAGCAGGCCTAGGAAGAAAATTAAAGCCTTGCTGGAAAGTAGAAATCTTCAAGCTTCCGGCACAATTCTTTTTTTTACGAAAGGCCGTGTATGAAGCTTGCCATGGACGTCCAAAGCGTAGCGACTCGCGGTTCGCAAAAATGATCACAGACGGATCACAACGATGATCACAACGGGGAAAATCTCTGGAATCGGAACGTTTTTGAAATCGCTCAATTCAGGTGACAAGAGCCAACCTAGCTCTACTCATTCCCACTTACCCCTCTCCGATAGCTTCACTTTCAACGAAGTTATGGGTGTTCAAATGAGGGGTACTTTTCACGTGGCTTGAAATTGGCTCCAGGCCGTAAAATAGCGCGCACCAATGAGCTTGTATGAGCGCGCTGACCGCGAACAGCCAAAATTCAAAAGTAATCCATAGTTCCGGTTCCCAGCTGGCCTGGTGAGTTTTTTTTCTTATCCATTTGATTGTGAATTATTTTGATTGTTTGTTTTTGTTGAGTTTGATTTTGTTTTGTTGAGTTTGATTTTGTTGTGAGGAAATTGCTCAGGATTCAATTTCTACGGTTTCATAGGTAGCTTTTGCAATGGATTCTTTTCTAGATTTTGCGGATTAGTGGATTGGGATTTATCTAGACCAGATGAGGAGGGTTGGTGGGCGAAGTGTCTTGAAGTTTTTTTGTGAGGAAGGAGGAAAAAGTTTCAGCAATATTTTTTAGTTCTTGGCCTAGGAATAGTTCGATAGTGCCTAGTTCTATTTATTGTCATCTACATCGTCCCTTTTGAGCTTCTTTTCACTTGTACCGTGTATCACCGCTCTCTCCACTTCAACATGGGCCATGCGTTTACGACCCCCCCCCTCCATCGCGGGCAAATACGACCCCCCGTTGTGATGATCACAAAGATGGCGTGCCCTGGTTGAGGGAGCCTCATGCATGGCGGCCGCGAGCAATGATCTGTAACCGGTTTTGGGCAACGATTGTTGAAGAACGAAGTCGTGGTGACCCACTCTACACCTGCTTCCACGCCCCATCATTTGGCCGTCAGGGCGATAGCGCTGTGACACGACACACTTCAGGGGGGACACGCTTCAGGGGGGAGGGCTGGACAAGATTATGGGTTCAGATTGTTGGGGGTGTACAGTACCCCCGGGGTTTGCGCGTGGGATTAATTGTGTTGTCCGTGGATGCACACAACGGGCCTGGTTCTGTGCGGACCACTTGGATTGGGCGTGGGGTACTGTGGCCCGGCCCCGAGTGTGCCGGGGTCGGGCGGGTCGCTGTCCAGATGACCGTCACTTCCCGGAGCTCTCCCCCCTACCTGGACGCGCTTGTGTGCGTTCACGACGCGACATTTTTAACTTCACGCGCAATTTTGGGGGGTACTGTACACCGCCTAACAACCTAAACTTATAATCTTGTAAGGGGTGGTCGTTATGGTGTGGTGAGTCGCCACTCAGCATGCGTTACTCTGGAGCCACACAGAAGAGATCTAATGATAAACGATTCCTTCATTCTGTTCAATGAGAAGATGCGTTCTGAAGCATCTCAAGTTTCGTAATGACTAATGTAATGGCAGGAAGGTAATTGAGTTTTCGAGTGGCACAGAGCTTCACCCATTAAAACTTTTCTAAGGTGTCAACTGTTAGTCCTCCGAAATATGTGAGGCATTTTGAAAAAAAATGGGAAAT
This sequence comes from Cooperia oncophora, assembly GCA_036418165.1. Taxonomy (NCBI): domain Eukaryota; kingdom Metazoa; phylum Nematoda; class Chromadorea; order Rhabditida; family Trichostrongylidae; genus Cooperia; species Cooperia oncophora. The sequence goes on from MU916075.1 coordinate 10,539, forward strand.
TATACTTTTTAGCCACCTTTTTTCCTTCGTTAATTATCGCGTACTAAAAAAAGTTATAGTCGTTCGTAAAACTCGTATGTGCTTTTCGGTTCGCCCGTCGAAAATCCTCTAAAGATAATTTTTCGAACTAGGGAAGGTTCGAAGATTTTTTAGAGCAATTACAAGCCAACCCATCACTTACTAATGCTGTTTTTCATTTCGCAATTTCACGGCTTCTGTTAGTCTCCTTTGAACGACCCTAACTTTTTACATTGGAACTTGCGGTCGTTCTAAGAAGGGATATCCGAAAAATAATTCGTAGTAGACGTTTGCAGTAGACGTGAACATAGACGGTTGCGGTAACATTGAATTTGAAGCGCTAGTGAGGTCACACCGAGGCCCTCGTCGGAGGGTGGGGGGGGATGTAGCGGAAGGTGGTGTTGACATTGCCATTCCACTCAATCCCACGTTGCACCCTGACTCCGCTCTCTATATTGAGTGACTCGCGTTGGCACACCTACAAAAATCTAAAGCTTCTGATGTTATTTGTTTACTTCAATATTTAGGTAAAAAGAGAGTTGGTGGAGCTGTTGAGAAGAGACGGGTTCAAAAGCGTAACTGAAGCAGTAGGCGCGGATCATCGAAAGCACTCCTAATATTCTGCATAATTTACACACTCCGATTTCAGTCGCCTCTTTATCACGTGGTACCGTGTACATTTGTAACTTGTTTTTATGTTATGCATTTTCAATAAAGTAACACATTTTAATTGTATGGTTGTTTATAAGGCAGATTCCAGTGGTTTCTTCTATTCTACAGCGAAGGGGGGGGAAGGGAGGAGGAAGGCGCCGAAAAGAAAACATCTTGGAGAGCATCACAGAAGCTTGCGAGGTATGTTTATGAACTTCGGGGTACCCTCCCCTCTTCAGAGGTAGTCGGGCCGCCACCCGGGAGCATGGTACAAGGGCAAATCATACGCTGCTAGAACCACAGGTAACTGTCACACGGCGTTGTTGTCTGGTCTGCTTGATGTACGGTTCAGCATATACAGGGGGGCCAAAAAAAGTCACTTCGACCGAGTCACATATCAGCAAAGTTTTCGCTGCCCAGACAGAGGACGTGGATACGAGTACCAGGCGAAAGATACCTATGATGTTCCTCTATGAGGCAGGAGCTGGCTTTAGCCCATCACCTTCATGTACACCAAAATATGAAGTCATCTCCAGTCGCAGCCTGACTGGAGAAGACCTTTGGAATTCATGTCACCTCCAAACAGCTGCGAAACTTCTAGTATGGAGTCACCCATGGATAGCTACCTGGAGACCAGTACTCGATCG